>QXVX01000705.1:7653-44109 GCA_013436065.1 Halocynthia aurantium | reverse complement strand
GCATTGCAGTTGCTAGTCCAACAAATTGACAAAAGGAGAGCAGATTCCAACTAGCACTGCTCTCAGATAGCCAGTTGTCTTGTTTTTGCTTGGACTGACTTTTTTTTACTGCATTAAGATTCTTTTCCTGCAGGTTACCCGTGCTTATCCTTCAGCCTATGGTACGATTGGTTTTTTTTCTGCTGGGTGTTATCTGGATTGAACAGAAGGGGTCCCGTGCTCCCCTAGAGGTTGCCGATATCCTTGTAGTTGCGCCTCACTCGACCTTTTTCGATGGCCTTACATGCACGGCCGTCAACACCTCGGTAGTGGCCAAGACAGAGATAATGTCAGCACCTTTCTTAGGAAGTAAGAGTTTATTTACTCACAGCACTGTAACTGTAATGACAGCGGCAAGTAGTAGCAGCATGGAATTAAGATTGTAGTTCCATGCAAGCACAGAAAATTGCCAATATTCTTTATAGGCTTAGAATTTCGGCTGAGGTAAATGATAAGTTCAATAAGTTCCCCTGTGGTAATTCCACTTATGATTAACTTTATTCCACTTGCATGTGAAAATGATAACAGTTTCTAATTCCCTCATTCTTTTTTTCCTTTTAAATATTTTTTTTAATGCCAAAGACCAAATATTAAGTATAAGTATTTAATATTTAATTGTAATACTTGTCTTTGAATCAAGCTAATACTAATTATGTAAATTGCTCAAATGAATCTTGTAATAGTCCCCTTCCCTGTATATTTGCGACCAATGACCATATATCATTAACAGATATTTAGAGAACATATTCCAGTATAAGTTTATATTTTTGATATCTCTTGCTGTGATCTATCTGCATGGCTTGCTAATCTTGGCTGACACAGTGGATTATGTCTGTACAATGAATAATTCACAGGCAACTGTAATGTACAGACAAACCACAGAAAACCTTTCGATATATAAGCTCTGAAGACAGTGAATAATTGACAGTTAAATAGCTTCATCCTTGCACAAATCTTCACATATACAGTATAAGTGTTCTAGATATCAGCACTCATTTCTCCCTCAACATGCAATCGTTCCATCATCAGTCTTTCTGACATCTCCAGATTTTCAAGGCACTTTTCCCGCCATACTAGGGTTAATACGTTACATTACACTTTATTTTCCGTTACCTTTTGATGTACGGTATGTGGCTTGATAGCAAGAACTGTTACAATACCCTACTTGGCAGTCTATAAAAGATTATTAACAACATTCTAGAAGTTATTTCGTTCAAATCTGGCAGTGTACATTTTTGTTAATCACCCCACAGATCATGAATTTTGCTAACGGATTATTTGGTAGTGATAAGAGATAGCATCCTATCATCATCCTCAAGATAACATCCTCTATATGTTGTTCCTGTCTGTTGGTAATCCTCTCAGATCCTCTCACATTTTGAACATTGTTATATGTAGCTTTTCTTGCACGGTATGTAAAGCGTTCAGCTAACAGAGTTAGTAGTCAGTGAAAGACAGATGTAGTTTGGTTAGTACAGTGGAGATTAACAGAGATAAGATATTTCAAAGGTTAATGAAAATTGGATGTGAATTGCAGCTGTAATCTTTGGCTATGTGACATGATTTTGGTCGATTTTTCTATCGTGTGATGATAATTCTCCCCCCTCTTGGTCTGTAATTAACTTCCTCATTGAATTGAATCTTGATATATGGCAGTTATGATACAATACAAATATTTGAAATCAATTAAATCTGGAATAATTTCATAGAAATCACTGGTTTTCTGTTGATAGTATGAATGTAATTTGTCTTACTTCCTTATTAGATTTGATCCAAATTTGTTGTGTAAAAAGATATCGAAGTTGAAGGCTTCAGGATATTAGATTGTTATCTATATCTATGGTTTTGTTTTAGGTCACACATTTTATAAATCAAGCATGATTAAGTTATGTAACACATTTGTTGAAACGATGATTCATGAATAGAATTTAAAATTCTTGATCAGAAAACAAAGAATTCTGAATAATTCTGCAATACCTAATGATTCTTGCGCATCACCACTAGTAAAACTAACTTTACAGTGGGGTTAGTCATGCACAGTAACTCAATAATACCATAATACAATAATATAATAATTACTATTAAAAAATAATTACCACTATGAATAATAATTAACAATAAAACTGCAATTTCATCAGATGATGTAAACCATTATATCCGTAATTAGTGTGTGACTGATTCCTATGATTAATATATGATTGCAGGATGATGTTAGGTTTATCACCGAATCATTAATGTTGAGAGGGTTGAATGAACAGTCACTCAGTGAATGGACAATCAATATAAGAGAGTTACCAATATAATTACTTGGTTTTCAAATGTTACTGATTTTTGTCAACTTTGGACCAATGTATCAATTTCATATAACACTTTTGGGCTCACTATATATGTTATAGTAAGATGTGAGACTCGAGATTCCATTTGGTCACAAGTGACGATAGAGTGTAATTTATAATATTTCAGGGTAAGCATGCCCATAATTTTATTGTACCATGTAGATATTCCATTAACTGACGTGTGCTAGCTACTAGTGCAACGGTAAATAATTCCAAAATATATAAGCAGTCCCATCTTGAATGGATTCCTTAATCGCAAACACCAGTTTGCCACGACCGAGTATTCTTCATATCTTCCCTCTCTCTCTCAAACTAGGCAAATGTTTCAACTGCAGTTCTGGATCGGTCGTATATATTTCCATATACTCGGTTTTACCATGGAAGTCAAAGGGAAACGTGCCGATGAAAAAGAGGCACGTGTAATCACAGTTGCCCCTCATTCCACTTTCTATGACGTGGCTGTTTTCTTTTCCACCATTCCCATGCCGGGAGCATTATCTCGCACGGACAACGCTGCGGTACCGATCATCGGAAGTAGGTTATAGTGCATGAAGGATTGAAATGCTTGTGACTTTATTTCATGATTCGATCATCTGCAAATCCACGATGATTCATTCCTAATAATTTTGCTCTTGGCATAAAGAAGAGATTGGTTTGCTTAGGAAATTAGCAAAAATGCTTGGTCAATCAGCTAAACAGATGATTGCATAGTATTTTTTAACTAGTTTTGTAAACTAGAAAACTGATATTTTGGCGTGGAAGAGATCTGCAAATGGGGTTTAACCAATCCAGGACCAGGCAGGTCAGAAGATGAGATTGTGAGGATGTTGCTGTTAACTGGGCAGCCTAATCTCCATATTAAACCTGAGCTAAAGTTAAAATAACAATTCTTTTGATGAAAGTTATACTGTCAGAATTGTACAGTTATAAATGTTACGTTACTGTAAATGAATATCGTCCTTTAAACACCACCTATTAGTTCAGCTAATATGTCAGATACAATTCCACAAATATTGTTGCATTATTTCAGAAAGGCAAAGCATGAGATTTGATGATGAAAAGCAAAGGTTATTTACCAGTTAGATGTAGCTTCATCTCTGCATGTGAATATTTCATGTTTGTAACAGTTTGCTGCTTGCTCACAATATTGCCATGTCCGCAAGCCTGTAGCTTCATTGCACCATTTTTTTCGTCTCTAAATCGATATTTCTTAAAAAATTGCCGTATTTAATTTGTATCATGTTTTTACAGCTTTGCTTAAGACAATCCAGCCAGTTTTAGTGTCACGTCATGATCCTGAGTCGAGGCAAAACACAATCAAAGAAATAGAACGACGCGCTGGATCATCGGATAAATGGCCGCAGATCGTTATATTCCCAGAAGGCACCTGCACCAATAGAAAGGCTCTAATTACATTCAAAGCAGGTTGCCATGATCATTCGGATCCATTTAAAAGAAATTTTCAGAAACAGTGCAATTCACTGTATTTACTTTATTCCTGGGAATAGACTGTCCTTCTGGCAGTGGCAAACCCTATACACCAATACATAATTTGAAAAAGGGTTTGACCATTCAAGAGTTTGGGCATCTAACTAACTGGTAATGTTATTTACATTTATCCTCAACACTAGCTACTATTTTGTTAGAAGAGTAACTTGTCTCATATACAATATATTATATCTCAAATGAATTGCTTTTTTTTGTAGGTGCATTTATTCCAGGAGTTCCTATTCAGCCAGTTCTGTTACGATATCCCAATACTTTGGTAAGCCATAACTTATTCTTACTATCCTGACTGATATTTAGTAAATATAGCGTTTAACAGATATACGAAGTATACCTCACCACTGTATTTTCAATTTTAAGTAAAAATTGCTTATTTTCTCTCCAGGATACCTACACATGGACAATGAATGGACCTGGAGCGTATGTTCCCATGAATTTATGATATGAATTTGTCTTTTCGAAATAACTCTAAATAATTGGAATTTATTTTTGCTTAACCAGGTTGAAACTTTTGTGGTATTCCCTTTGCCAGTTTTATATAAGACTGCAGATTGAGGTGATTTTCCTTCATCATTTAATTTACATTATTAGATCTTTGGACATTGAAGTTATGTTTTTTATGTTGTAGTATCTGCCTGTATACTATCCGAACGAAGCAGAGATTGCGGATCCCAAACTGTACGCTGAAAATGTTCGCAAGGTTATGTCAGAGTAAGTGTACAGTATTAAGTATGATATATTTTGGATGTTGAATAACGTTTAAAAAAATTGAAATAAGGGCGCTTGGAGTGACGTGTACTGATCATACGTTTGAAGATTGTCGTCTCATGTACGAAGCAGAATCTCTCAATCTTCCCATGGAGACGGGACTAGTGGAATTTTCAAAATTGAATAGAAAGTTGGGGTAAGCTGCATGTCTGTCGAGTAGTTTAGATCCTATTATAAGGTAAATTATAATCGCGTTATTATAAGAACTCACATGACATGACTTGATCTGATAGTTCTACAATATCTGGAGATGTATGATTAGTACAGTCTTCCTAGTAAATAATCCAATTTCCGGACACTATCATTCTACAAATATTCAAGTATGTCTTTTTATAAAATTGTCATGCATTTTCAAATGACAGAATCGACATCGATAAGATGAAAGAACTTCTTGCCGAATATGCAAGCATTTGCCAGTCTTGCCAGGACGGTGCAATCGGAATTGAAGAATTTGCAAAGCATTTGAAGTTGCCGATCACTAAGCAGCTTGAAGAGTTGTTCAGCATGTACGATAGGGTGAGTTCTGTTAAACAGGAAGTTATTAAGTGAATTTTGAAAGTGTTTAAACATCATGCTTCTGTCTAAAAAGAGCGGAAGTGGAGTCATTGACTTTAGGGAATATGTCATTGGATTGTCATTAATCTCTCAGACAGCAGTCACAGAAAAAACTGTGAAACTTGCATTTAAGGTGAGAACTATTGGTTTGTGTTTGTTTGGTAATTAGGAGGACTACTTTATTTAGCTACTTGGGTAGTCGCAGTGGACAAGCTCTATGAAATATTCAGGTTCGGATTGAATTATATCTCAATATTTGCTAAATGCCAAATAAATTGAGTCATCGCAACAGAAAATCCCGGACGCATTCACTTATTTTATTGAAAAATATAATCTGTACGATTGAGGCCATGCTATATATCAGAAATCGCAGAAGTATATAAATATGCCGATCAAAATCTTTGAAAAAAATTCAAAATATCGTTAATATGGTATAAATTATCACTCAGCATAGCAGATTGACATACAGTATACATTTTCTATCCACTTCTGTCAAAGCTCTACATTAAAAATGATTGCTATGCAAATCACCATAAAATGATAAACCAATCTTCTTTTCTAGATATGTTCTATTTATGTATTATGCCCTTCATACAGGTGTTTGATTTGAATGGTGATGGTTTGATATCAAGAGAGGAACTTGATCATGTGTTGAAATTAGTTTTTGGACCTGAAGTAGACGGACACACAATTTATGATCAGATTGATGTCGATGGCAAAGGAAAAATTGATTACGGTATTGTACCTTTTTAATTCCGAATTCAAGACTAAATTAGATACTTTATAAATAAGAGGTCCTAGGTTTTTATTTACACATTACAAGCTTGCATCTTCCACATTGAGAGACAGTATAGAATATTCGCGGTCTAAAACATTATTATACCTAGTGTAGTGATTCCGTTTGTCGACAATTATATTAGGAATAAACAATTATCAATAATCACTACTTTTAGCACAGTTGAGAGCAATCGGAAATCACTAGCCTAGTGTCTGTAAGTTCAGTACGTAGAAGCATCTATCGAACTCCGAATTAAATTGAATCTTTTTTTAGTTGAACTTATTTTCGTTTTCAGATCAGTTTTACGCCTATGTGCAAAAGCGTCCCGAATACGCAAAACTTTTTGTGTCGTACCAGGAGCTCGAACAGGACAATATTGCTGAAATTAAATCCAATCTTGAGAGGTTGCGATCAAATGCCGTAGGTAACGCACGAGTTGAGCAAAATTCTGCGGTTCTTAGAAAACCGCAGTCTGATCCGCAACACGAAAGTATACCTAGTACTTCCGATGTGACTCAGTCCAACCGAAGTAAGACGGAATAATAAATATATCCGTTTTAATTGTGAAATGTGCGCTGAATGGCATGTGAAAAGTGTTTTTGTCGTGATCAGTTATAAATTAGTGTAAAGAAGATTAGGTTAATTGGTGTCTGATTTTATCTTGTAACTATGTTTCGTTTTCTTTTTGTGTCTGTCTGAAGTCCCATGTGGACAAGTTATGAAGTAATTGGTTGTTGTATATTGCATTTGTCTAGTTCTTAAGTGTCTGTTCCGTGTATTTGGGCTGTGGATTTTTGAAGTTTTTCTAACCTTTAAAATATTTTGTTAGTACACAAATGTAGTCTTGATAGTTGCATTGCAGGTTATACGTGTTAACGTCAAGCAGTATTTAAAGCATAACAATAATACGTATCTGTGAAGTCCTTATTCGGTATGTGACATATTGTACAGCTCTTCATGAGGCCCTCGAAATTAATTGTAACAAAGTTGTCCTGCTTAAATGTATTCAGTGGTAAACATTTAAACGTATTATTAAATAAAGGCAAGTTCGGATATATACCATACATCCGTGGATTCCTAATCAGAAACTCTTTGTGCTTGCAAAAAAATCTTGTAAATGGTTAGTCCAATCCTAACCTTTTTCCTGATTTGGAGTTGTTGGGCCTGTCCTTATCATATAAGATCTAACATATCGAAGTTTGAAATATAGTAATATCTCCTTGACTGGAATTTACTTTCAATAGATTTCTCGAAACTGGAAATCTATTGATTCTTTTATTGCTTCAATTTTATTGTTTTAGGAATCTATTTTAAAACTTGCAGCTGTATTGACTAGACTTGGTTAATTTCCGTTGGTAAGGTTCCAGTATTGACTTGGTATGAGTTTGGTATGTAGCTTACTAGAACGCTGTGGAATCGATGTTATATTGTCCCTGCGACTAAATTTCTTTCATTCTTGTTGTTGATTTGGTTTTCAAACTCATAGTCATCCTTTCCCTGTTCATTTATTTGTTTATCTCTGGTGAATTATAAATATTTATTTTGTAGTGGGTGTAGGTGTTGATTTCTCTGTGCTTACTCGCAATATCCCAGGTAAATTCAAAAGTTCAAACGTAATTTCTTCTTGTTCCAGTCCACAACATTTAATACTAATACACAAAGAACCTCCAAACTGTAACGAGGTCACAGCATCTATGAACCCAAGAATTTAATTGCTCCAGCATTATCGTTCTCATTTTTATTTTCAGTTGCAGTAGTATTTTTTATCCTTTCATTTCATCATGACATTGCTGTCCTTCCTCTGCCATTTTTCCCATTATCTGTTAGCTGTTTTCTCAAAATGTTCTTATTTTTTGTCTGTACTTAGCACCGTTGACTTCCAATCAGTAGCAAACTATCCACTAGGCAATAGTTTATTAGGTAAGTGTTTGTTCTCCAATCCGTGGTAATCCCATTGCCAGAAAAAGAGTATGCAACGGTCACACTTATGTCAGATACAATTATTAAAGGATTTGTACAATTGGGAATGTTTTAATTCCGGTTGAAATTTAGACCAGGAAAATACAAATTTCGCACTTATTGGAATTTTATGCTTTTCTTGCTTGTTTGTATTTAATTTGTAGTTTGTACCGAATATTAAAATTAGCAATGGCATAAGATCATATTAACATACTACATACTTACATACAGAGCCTGTACACATGATATGGAATAGCTTTTGGTATTGCTTCTCAGATAGGTTGGTGGTGTTGCAGGTAGAAGAAGACTTTCATTAGGAAATAAATCGTCGTGCTATGGTCATATACCACCCATGCTGATTTTGTTGTTCCGAATTTATCTTCTACTATGACTTGATGTGTGTGTTGACACATATCCTTGTCACCCAAATTTTGGGTAATGGGTGAAGTGGAATATGTGAGTTGTTAGGAAAACATTTTAATTGGCTATTTATTTTTTATTTTTTCTATTCAATGAGGCTAGAAATTAAGCCTCATGACACATCACCCTATTATTGCACGTCATGATACCATATCATTATCAGTTGTTCGTTGTTTTTTCTCTGTAAACCGTGCAAGGTTGTGTTAGGTGTATATTGCAATGTGTTGTGTGTACTTGACATAATGAGAGTAGATTGCTTTAGCGCGGGAACCGATTGTGAGTACCCACCTTATCCGAAAGGGACACGTTTCAAGACCTACCTAGTAGCGAACCCTGAATATAACGTAATTTTCGTGCACGGTATGTTCTTATGGTTTATTCGATTGATCACGCACGGTAAGGCATTGGAATAATTTATTAAAGAATATCTTCGCATTCTCCATTTTTGTTCCTATTTTTCCGGGTTTTTCGTACCTGGGATACGCCAGAACTACTGTAATTAGTTCAGTGGACTTACAGCCGGTCATATTCAATGTACTCTGATAGTAAATATAACTCAAAGTTGGACAAGTGGTGTTTGTGGATAAATGGAACGACACATTTTTTACATTTTATTGTTACAACAAGCAAGGCATTAGCAAATACCGATTAATGTATACAGTAATTGTGGATACTCTTTTTTGTAAATATCGGTCTATTCCGTCTCTGTTGCGGTATCCCACAATTCGGCTGCGTTGAGCTTGTTGTTCACAGCCTCAGCGCCGTCGTACGTAGATCCGAGGTAATTTGGACACGGAACACTTGTGTCGTCCCTGGCGAAGCAAGCAAGGTTTCCTAATCCTTCCCGAAAGAAAATTTTGAATGAAACTAGTTTTCAAGAGCAATAGTGGAGTTTTGAGTAAAGGAAGTCGATGCTATAACCATCTAACGCTAACTTACTGGCCAGTTGATCCCCGTCCGTGGATGCAAGGTCTAATGCGTTCAATACGGTGAAATAATCTACTTTACCGTAATTGTCCAATTCTTTGAAAATCATTTTCATATTGTATTTTTGAGTATCTTTAATCTCGTTGTTTTTCCAAATGTTGTCTGAAATTCATAAGCGTATATAATAAAATATTTCTAGACGTTATTATATAAAATGGGATATTCATACCTGTATATTCAGTCATATTTGCAACGATCAATATAAAGTAATTATCGACGTTGTCACGATCTCCTTTATTTTTTTGGAAACTGAATTCTCCGGGGCACCCTAACATTGATCGTAAATCTTGAGTCCCGCAAAATTTCAAATCCTAAATTATGTAAAGAGGTATTTAGCACATTTGAGAATAGGCGAAGATGACGTTTAGAGAAGCGTAAAGTAACTTTACTTCTGCAGTAGGAGTCTCATTATCGTTCAGCGCACTGATCAACGAGGCATTTGTACAGCTACCGCTATGATTTATCACCGCTATATTGGTTTTCGTGTTGTGCTGTTTATCCAGTTCTGCCCGTAATTTGATGAATCTGTGATATATCGTCGTAATTTAGTCGTAATATTAGGCAGAACGAACCATCGAATATGTTGCAGTTATATTGGTAGATTACGCTTTAAGAAATTTTATCTGTTCATCAGCGTCTTTGAATACGGCATGGTCTCGGACTTTGGCGTATGACATTCCAGTCGCGGAGTGCTGGTGTGCTAGGAGTTCAACAAGGCAGTTGTCCAGAATTTCTGTCATTTCCGTAACGATAGTGATATCCATGTTTTTCGGTTCTGTGAAGTGCATTATCAATAACTATCTATGTACAATAAAAGTATGGAGTAACTTACCAGCGGGAATCATTTTTCCTTCGAGGACGAACAGTCCAACGAATACAAACAATAACCATTTCATTGCTTTGCTTCGTGAGTACTCTGATGTAGGCCTTGCTAGTTAACGTCTGGAAACTAGGAAGAGTAACTTGGAATAAAATAAGGCTTAAAACTAAAATATCAGTAACCTGGGTATAAACCTGTTGAAAGTAACGAGACCTGAAACAAAATGCGCTGCTCATAACATAAGCTCTTCGCAATAACATTAACAGGAAGTAACTCAGGGATTCTCTCACTGTGTTAAGTGAATAGTTATGTAATTTCTTTTCCAGTGATATCATACCTCTTAAGATCTATTTATTCAGGTGCATCGCGATATATGTTGTAATTTTTCAGTGGGTTTATGTCGGTTGTCACACTTTTGCATTGTATATAGAGTTTTGGACTTCGTGAAAAATACCTCAAAGCATAGCATTCATGGCAAATTGATAAAATCAGCTTGAACAACTCACACAGCCCACTTAGTCGAAATGTTTATAGAGCAATTGTATAACATTGTTGCGTGAATCAACATCCGACGGAACTATGATGCCAGTTGAGCTGCGGTATTAGATAATAACAGATAGTTAGTTACATTAGCAAACAGGCTTACTACCAGCATTCGCACAAAGAATCTACACACAGCACTGCATAATAATAAATACGTATGATAATTTTCTTGTACTTTGCTAGATATTTAGCCTGGTGCTACCACCGAACCACTAATCTATATATCATTGAGCTTCATATGGTATTTAGTAGAATACGATGGATAATTGTTGGGTAAAATTGATTTTCATGTAGGCATTCAGTGCTAGCTTCATTTTTAAAATCTTTTGAAGAAGGATTTTTGGTTCTTTTGATGAATTATTTCCATTAAATTAAATTACAATATTGTGTAACTAGATCCTCGATTCCGATATAGATGTTCTTTGCATGTACGTTATTCGTTACTTGGAAGTGTGCTGTATCTGCTTCCGGATTTTAGCTGCATGCGTAACAACACATGTAATAATGCAACAAATGTTTGGTTATTTTTTTTTGTTTGTTTCGAAACAACTTCGCGGTTTCTCGGCAGATCTTTTTCTAATTTAGCACGGAGTTTTAGATGCGTACCAGAATAATGTATGAAAAAGGAAAATTCGGACCTGCATGGAATGAAAAATCCTATTTGAGACTGCTATAACACCCCTAGCGGTTAAAATAGGCATCCGCATATACAGTATATATATATCAGAGCCTTTCCGCTGAAAGTCGAGACGCGTCTTATATTTATTTTTCAACTCTTTTTCTGTGTCTTTCAATTGAAGGCGTCTGGTAATTATTTTAGCAGACGCTGCAGTACATTTATGCACAAAACCATGTGACGCTTGTGTTGATTAAGTGATACGGTAATTATGTCGACTACACACAGTAGCTGTGATTATGCGAATTCTTTGACCTCCTAATTACTTCCTTGGTCACAGTGCGATTCACTTGTAGTTTGTAGCTCAAATGTTGCGCTGTGTATATTGTTCATTTTGTTGGTTGGAGCAGAACATTTCCATCGTTATCTTACCTTAATGGCCGGGAAGCTCGGGCCCAACTGAACAATGTAGAGATTTATATCTATGACGTCAGCGCGAAAATACAAAATGTAAGAACCATCACTTTTAAAATATTGGCTTACATTTTGGTGACTAAGGGAAGGTATACAAGATATGTAGAACAATTTTATCTGAATAAGTGGAGAAATCCAAGTATAATAGTTGCCCTGTTTAGGCAATAAAATAATTAAATATGACAACCTACATTTCTACATATGACCTTCCCCTTTATCTGAAAGAAGGATAACACTGGCATGGAAAATACAAAATTCGTTTATTATCTCGCTACTGCTTTCGAGGAGTTGAATGCATATACAGTATACTGTTACAGTGTAAAGAGAATGCTTATTCACAACATAGTTGAAAAAGCTTACACTACAACCATTGATATTTTCACATACAATCATTTCATATAAAACACACATTGTGTACATATTTGATGGCATCAGAAAAAGAGCTACACAATGTACTGATAAACGTCTTGCTTTGCAAATGTCGGTTGGTAAAATGGAAGAAGCCAGTCGTAGGAAAAGTGATCTCCGAATACAGATTTAATGTTTAACCACTTTGACTTCGACCTCCAATGTTTCTCGTTCTTCAGCTGCTCGATACCTGTTTCATCATAGCACATCGAGTGAACTTGAGTGCAGAACATAATGCATGTAAAAAGAAAAAAAAGCAGGCCCTCGAATGTAAGCGTTATGAGGAGTATGATCGTCGCAGGAGGAGAAAAAATGCTGCAGTCCTGCCACTGAGTGTCGAAGCATTCAATGAAATGCAGTACTACCATTATCAGGGCGTGCAGTGACATTGCCGCTATGTAGAGAGTAAAAAGTATAAAGTATTTCTGGTTGCATTCACCAACACAATTGTTTATCCATGGGCAGTGATGGTCCATCTTTTTTATGCACCTCTTGCACACACTACAGTGATGGGCTCTCTCTGGCTTGATACTGAAACACTTGGCACATTTGTACACAATCTGACCGGGTTGTAACCGCAAGCTTTCTATATTTTCTTTCGTCGCATTACCTTTTGGAACCGCCCCCGGATCCGTGGTCATGGACTTGAAATGCGAGAACAAAGCTAGTACTGCGAAAGTGGTGAAAAATGTGCCATTGAATATGCTGTAGATCAGGTTCTTGCTGTAATTTGGTATGATCATTACAGCTGATACTACGAACATAGCGTAGAACACCAAACACCACGTAATTGCCACACAGAAAATGCCACAACAGTCTTTGATAAACCAGAAATTTGGTTTGGTTCTTGTTAGAGGAGTGTAATTAAAATTGGCCATATCATAGAGTTTTTCAGTTCGTCCGCGTTTTTGCAATGTTACGGAATATTCTGCTCCACAATTAACGCGAGTTAATACCATTAACAATGTAGCTTCATATAAAAATGTGCAACCTTAGTAAGACATAAAATGATAAGACTGAAATCAGAAAACAAGCGTATGAATAGTACGGTTACTATTGAGCACTATTGAAAAAAAACTTTTACCCTCTCTTAGAAGTCTACGCTTTGTGATATATCGTGCTAGCTGAAAAAATTGATTAATTTCTAACCTAAACAACAAGACTACATTATTAAAATCCTCCATTACGAAGAAGTGAAAGGTCACGCGTTTACGGTCCAGTGCGTCTGACAAACATTACCCAATCCATACAATTTTATCCGATAGTATCGCTCGTCGTAAAAAAAAACTTCTTTTATTGTGTTATTTACAGAAATGCCAATAGTACACACTATATACGCGTACTCGTATCGTAATAAAATTCAAGAAATGAAAATAATTCTGATTTTGTAAACTCTTCAATAACAAGACAAATCACATCAATAATGCAAACATCCGGGAAAGCAATACACCGCTTTAGTTAGATTAATATTGATTGAAATAAATTTTCACGTACTACGCTAATACCAATTTAGTTTTAACTGATTCTATGTAAGTCAGTAAGTGGTATGTGTGTTTTGGTAAGAAAGAGCACATTTGTTTATCCAATGCTGGCTATCGATACTGTTTCGAAGTCACGAACATAACCATAAGTCCTCTGTTGCCCACAGATTTCTATAGCGATTTTTTTAATAAGGTCTCTAGATTACGGGTCAATGAAATAGTCGACACACTGCAGATGTACAACACTATTTCATATTTTCCGTACAAAATGAATGAAGTGTATTAAAACCGTCGTCTTCTTACAATATATATATATTCACCTTTGAAACAATGAGTAGCTACATAATAAACATGATATTGACTACTATATCTCTTTCATGCTAGGTATAATGTGAAGTCACGCATGGGAAGGTGTTCTTTATGAAACAGCCAACCAAGAGCAGAATAACAAACAACTCATATTTGTGTACCTTTTCTTTTTCTTTACTTGAATGAGTTGGGCGGATTAAATGAAGACACTATTCGGTGACCGAGAAGTTGAAAGTTATAGATATAGGTTTAGTTGTCTATTACGTACATTTATCTAGAATTGTCGTGTTATATGTTAATAGGATATAAAACATTCCCCCTGGAGAATTTTATCTACAGTTTTATTCAGGCAGTCAGGGGCTACAAATGAAGTTTTTATTCTTAATAATGCAGCCATCGTAATTAAGCTTTTGGTAATTACTGTTACGTGTCAACACCATATTTTCCTTTCGTGACACCCCCTGTGGTTATAAGTAAGTGTTCGCATCATTTACAGTTACAGCAATGTTTTCATAATGTCCTATGAAACGAGCTATAAGCTAACCACAACCGTGTGCAATATCATGACGAAGAAGTGCTATGCACGTATGTATATTTGGTTCGTTACTCTCGACTCCGTAACTGCCTACTTCATCATGATATACGCGATCGTTTTAAAGTCTCAGATTCAGAACGGTGTGTAGTAAGTTTGTTTAGTTTCACATTTCGCCAGTTTATTAGTTTCGTCTAGCGTAGAGATATCAGCGTATAAACTGTAATTCCGTTTTACGCAGGGGTGGTCATCTGGCGCAATAAACAGATCAATTTCTATCCTAGTGTTCCACTTGGCGTTGTCATTATCCTAATTATATAGCTGGTTATGTCAAATACTATTACTTGGTCTATTTGGCCAGTGGATTGCGTGCACTCCTGTTAATGTTTAACTTTACGACCTCAAATCTAGTGCAAGTCGTTTACAGATGTTTGTGATCAAAGTAGTATGTTTTAGTGATTGAAGATGAATGTTTTTTCGTCACCGACTTTCTTAGCGGAAAAGAACGTCCACGCGGAAAAATATTCTTGCGCATTGTGTGAAAATCTCTCCAGTGTAAGAAAACGCTGTTGTTGCCCTCAAGATTCAAATGAACTAAAGTTTGTTACGGAGCTCAAGTTGCGGAAGAGAATAAATTTGAGTCAAGATGAAAAACTCTGTCCTTCGCATTTGAAAAAGCTTCAAAATGGAATGCTCTTCGGTAGAGGGGAGGTTGACGGGTGCTGTGCGCCGTTTCACGTAGGTTCATTGCCTGGTCGTGAACTGAGGCAAGTTCCACATCATTGGCAAAAGTACTTCGACGCAGACAGATGCAGGTTTGGTTCACTTCGTGGCATTGTTTGATTACATCGAAAGAGCGGCAACCCGTGTTTACTGCGCTTTACGATTAATCCTATAGATAATAGAATCCCTACTTTATTTGCAGCTACAGAAGCAACAAACGACTGTGCTGGGATTGCTATAAACTGTGCTTGGATGTCCTTCATTCCGATGGTGACGATGCTATTGATGCGCCTAGTCTACCGTCCATGTTCCGCGAATTTGACTATGCATCCAGAGCAGGGTAAGCTGTTTTATCTTAATCCACTGCATGTTCCCACATGTCACATATTGTAGGTTTATCCAACATGAGGTTGCTCCGGAAAATCAACTTAAAATCGACCATGTTCAAGCTCTACTGCATATTTTCAGTTACATCAGCCCCAAAAAGTGGGTCAGCAGTTTGGCATTGAATCGCAAGGATGTGTCAGACCTCGCCTCTAGCACATGGTCTCTTTACCCCTCACCCATGAATAATTCTTTGGGACGATCCTGCACATCTCTGTTGAACAAGGGACTTCAACGTTCGTCACCAAATTCCGCCAAAAGTTACGGAGACCTTAGTCAATCTTTTTCATTCGAATCTACAGAACAAAAAAGTAGAGCATCTCGTAAGAGAATTCGCGCGAAGCGTTTAGGTCGCTCGCTAAAAGGAGACGTGGTAGCATCTTCTTCGATAAATGTCACACCTGTACAGAAAAAAATTGTAGCACCTGTACAAATTGAAGACAACAATAACAAGATGATACGCAAACCGGTCAATACAGATGACTTCTGTTTCCTGACGAGTACTCCTGTTCGCGATATAGAAAAGGATGAAGTTTTAAACAGGGAAGAGAAAAGTGATACAAAAAAGTCTTCGTTGTGTTATGAAAATTTATCTGGATATGGATCGTCTTCGAGTCCTCCTTCATTGCGAAAACACTCTGGAGTACACGATAGCTTGCAAAGTGACATCCGTCTGAAACTTATTGGGTCTGATCAAATACTTGTTGCGGAAGAGCTAAGTAATAATTCAGAAATTGAAAAAAATATGATCGAGGAGCCGAATAAAACCGACACTGATAAAAAAATTGACTTCCAAAATCAACTTATCTCAGGAATTCACTCGATGGATGAACTAGTCGACGAGAATCGGAATAAAACAGAACCGGAAATTTTCGATCATCATCCAGAAAGATCTGCAGATGACACTACCAATACGAAAACAAAATCCGATGAGGAACGGACTTGCGATGATGGGACGGGTCTTCCAGAAGTAGAGGTGCCCTCGGAAGAAATTACAGAGCATTGGAACGAACTGGAGACAAAGGGGGGAATATGTGACCAAGAAGATAATCTGTCAGGAAAAGACATATGCATACATGAAATCAAAAACGAACTGGAAAAATCTCATGCCTCAGAGGAAATTATAATTCCCATTACTATGAGAAGGAAAGAACCTGTGGAGGTGAAAGAAATGTTTAGACAAGTAGAGAGATTTTCAGAATCCCATTTCTCTACACACGAAATTTATATCGAGCAAGAACCAAGGGGTGTTATGGAAACTACCAACGAAGAAAAAAAAGCATTTCATACAGTGGATGATCAAAACCAACCTGAACAGAAGGAAGATATCTTGAAACGTGGAGAATACCACGCAGAAAACAAAATTTACATGGATCATATTGACTACCAGGAAAAACCTGAGGTAAACGGGAGAGGCATCAATCAAGAAGAATTCATCCCAGTAAAAGAAATATTCACTGATGAAATTATTGGAGAAAAGAAAATGGAATCTGTGTGGGAAAAGGACTTAACCGATCGCAAGGAAGATCTTTCAGAAGAAGTCGTTAGTGCGGAAGATGAATGCAATCTTATTTTCCCATTCAATGTTGAAAAGACAAAACCACTAGCAACTTATGGAAATCCGCCAAATGTACCAGAAGTTGTACCCGAAATACTCCAGTCCACAATCGACGAAGATAAGATGCAGGAGCTTCTTCCTAAGGCGAAAACAGAACGGAATGATGCCTCAGTAAATATATCTTCGTTTCCTCATGGGATCGAGCCGATAGCAGGTATGCATGAGTGTTTAGCAACTAATCTGCATGATTCTTCATCTGAGTTTAACATGCATTCTATAATGTCCCCTGGTCACTCATCTTTCACTAACGAAAATTTGCACTACAATAACCAAAGCACAAATGAAAATGATGGAAATAACAGCTTCATGTCGATTTATTTTAAATATAATTATTTGGACTTACAAGGCGATGATACAAATTCCACATCAGATGACAGGCTTTCTACCACGAGTTCAGAGAATTCAGAAACGACCGATGAGAATCATGGTCTTGAATATGGCGGTGATGTGACAAGCGAAAATAATCACCCTGTGGATCCAGAAATAAAGGATCAATCACAAAAGGAAAACTACGGACCCAGCGGTCGATCCCACAGTGTAAATAATGCAGAACTAATGGTTTCCGATGATTACACGGTTGGAAATGCTGTAACACCAGATATTAGTATTGGTGAAGCTCGTAACACCGAAGTCCTTATGCAGTTAGGGAGTGCTTTCGTTTCTGAATGTATTGAAACTGCATTGAATCAGGCTGCAAATGAAACATCTGAAGGAGCTCTGGAAAAGAAAAGTTATGATGGTCTTCTAGAAAGATATTTACAAGAGGATGTTACTGGATCTGTGTGTGCTCTGGATTGTGCACCCAATGAGAATTTTGACGAAGAATTCAATAACGAGTCATCGCATTCCCAATCTATTGTTAAAAGTGAAACTGATTCATTTAAGGAAATAGAAATTCCGTTAAATCAGCGAGCAAGCGAGCAAATAACGAGTAACCAAAAACCCAAGAATCAAAACGCATTTTTGGAGAAGAAACAAGAAACCTGGTTACCAAAGCCAAAAGACATTTTTCCAAAAGAGGTGGTCTATTCAGAGGCTATGAATGGGACAGAAAGCCCGACTGTTGTATTAAAGTACGAAGACGAAAAAAATCAAATTGAAGATAATTTTTCATTGGAAACTGACGACACAGAAGTCATCGTATCTGAAATGCACTCACCTTCTGGGATTGACAGGGAAGAAGTGGTAGCGACGAAAGAGATTGAAAAATTTACTAAATTTAATTTGCTGACCGAAAGTGACCATGAAACTAACAACAACATCGAACCAGCAACACCGAGCGTACCGGAATTTGAGAGCAGCGATGATGCTTTCAGCAGTATCTCAAGGGATTCTGCATCCTCGCCAAGTTTGAACTCAACATATCATAAACTTCACGGTTACAGGTCGATGTCAATTGACAGCAACCCGGAAAAGGAGCACGAAGTGGAATCCGTCGTTCCAGTCAGAAAAATGTGGCGACAGCAAACTGTATCAAATGAATTTCCTGCAGAATATGAAGAAAATAAAGGCTATGTCTCCACGGAAACTCCAGAATCACTGCATAGTTCGGCCAGTGATGAATATAACAGAGAGAATAAACTTTTTAAAAGATTACTTTATCGTTCGAGATCTTTGGTGCCCGAACAATCGGATTTTCCTGAAGGAAGACAATACAAAAGTAATTCAATTCACGTGGATTCACCACTATTGCAAAAGAAAAGGAGTTTATGGAAAGACAAGCGAAGAAAATTCGGTATTTCGTTTAAACCACCACCCGACAGTGACGCTTTTATAGATACTTCAACTCCAGGTCAGTTGACGTAGTTTCAATTGTGCCATTTGTTGCCCCGAAATTATCTATCCAATATCGGGTACTTTGAATATTACGATAACCTGATGTATTTTGGGCAGAGATTTTCGTTTACAAGGTTATTGACCCCTTTTCAGCACGTTCAAAATTTAATAGCTGTTTTGAAATTATACAGTGAGTGCGAAAAATTAGGAAATCAGATGTCGGCGCTCGACATTTACGCCTACTGTATGGTATACGATGATAATGTAGATCGGAGCTATATATATTTACTAAGCGTGAATAGGTTTTTGTTCAATGAATAGATGATATCAAATTATACTGTTGCGTCATATTTACCCAAAGCAAATATTTGGTTCTAGAATATTATATGTTGGGCGTTAACCGATTCTCATGATTTCGTCCGTGTCTTCCTAAACAATTGATCGTTTGTCTATCAATATTTGTTAGCTCTGAAAGATTTGAATGATAAAATTTCAAAATATTCCTTACTGAACTCACAATGGAAATAATTTCAATCATACATCATGGTCTGCTGTTATAAGCACTATATCCTTCAACAGTAACACTCGCAGTGCTGCGTCGTTGTATGTGAATATTGTAGTTTGCAAGTGACATATTTTGTCGCCCCTTAACCAATCAGCCATTTACAGGTAAGTGGTATTGCGCCACTGAGTAGCATATGTGGGATATGTGTGTTTCCAATACACGAAGTAACCAGAAACTGTATTACAGAAATAAATGTGTCAGGTTGCTTGTTCAATTCATGCGATTTCCACGAGATCATAGCCACATCTGTCACATAAATTTGTCATTGTTCACTTCACTTATCTCATGTTTATTTAAAACTAGTTGATTTTAAATACTTATTTATTTGAACTGGCGGCCTCGCATCCAACATTTTCTACAGGATTGATCCGTCCATGCTGAGTAGTGGCAGTAGTAGCTTGATTATTCCGTAATCTTTTGCCACAGGACGGGCGACTGAGGTGGAAGAATACAAAGGAGAAAGTGAAGATGAAGATGTCTCCCATGTTTTAGCTGGAATTTTCGATACATTAGCGGTTACATTCAGTGGACGTAGTCCCGCTGAGAGAGAAGGCCCGTCTGACGGTGCGGTTTCATTCAGCAGGAATAAAAACATAGTAATGGGTGTCGTAATTGGTTTACTTGCTGTAGCTATATTTTATTTTTTCTAATGATTACTAATGTGATTACACTAAGTTGATTCCCTCTCAAATTCATTGTTTCATCATGTTCTACAGTGCCACTCGCAATAAATTTTTTGATTAGATTATAAACATTAAAATAGATAAAGAAATTTATTTGAATTGTGAAATTCTATGTTCAGTGTATGATATGTATGTCCGGTTATGTATGGGAGATACATTCGTCGTGACTCAATAGCACTTCATCTGACATGTCCTCTAGTGGTAAAATTGCTGTGTCAAAGGTTATATGGCAGAACGAAATTTAAATTAATGCCATGTTGATGTTGATCAAGATTTTCTTCGTGTTGTATGTTTGTTTCGTGTTCATAGCATCAGCAAAAGAAAGCAAATCGTGCGATGAATCCAGTTCAGATGATTTTGATCCCTATATGTTAGAGACGGCGTCGTTACCAACAAATTCTAGATTTAATCCAACCGTTGCAAACGGTTTTCTTGGACATAGAATATACAGTGATACGATTTACAAAAACGGTCTCTACAATGGCGCCAAAGGTGACAGCCACAGAGCCAGAATTCCCAGCACTTTGCCTATCTTCAGTGCGGAAGATATCACCCTGAATATTGATGGCGATGATGCAAAGCAGTGGAGGACAGAAACATGTTATAAACTCGACCTGAGAGACGGAGTTTTCTACCAGATTGTGAACGTATTTTCTCAGAATTCCTCGAATCTTTTGTGCACCGTTACACAAAAATTCTATGCGCATAAGCTTATCACAAGGCTCCTTGTTTCAGAGATTATTATCTCCCTTGAATTGAAGGGAAATGTCATTGTTACGTTATCTAGCAATGCAGGGAAACCTACTTCTGATATCAACTTCTCAACACATGGAAAAAAGAAATTCAATGGCAAAAGAGTGAAAGAAGGTAGCGATACTTTAAAGAAAGCTATCTGGTACTGTGGGAAAACTATCACAACCGAAGAGGTCAATTCCAAACACGTTCAAGTGTGTTTAATGCACACAGATATTCCTAAGAATATCACTCTCCATTCAGAGACATTCAAAGCCAATACAGGATCATATGTATTTCTCACTAGCATAGATAGTAACTACGATGAAACGATGCAATATTATTTGCTTGGAGTCAAAGGTCAACAAGAAGGAATTCTGTATTCAAGCCACCGTGATGAGTGGAAAAATACCTGGGGAAATGGATTGATGACGCTAGGTAGTGAAAGCAAATTTCAAATGCAGTCTGTCAAATCTGGCCTTTATTATTTGTTAAGCGCATTTCCGCCCAAGAACAGTCAAATCTATCCTTATGAATTCAATGGGGCCAGCCCAGGAGGACTCACAAATGGTGGTGAGGGTGAAGATTATCTAGGACATGTGTTCTGGGATCAAGACTTCTGGATGCTGCCAGCTCTTTTACCTTTTCATCATGGTAAGTTCTGTCCTATTTGACTACAAACGTAATACCCCTGGGATATGTCAGATCTTTTTTGGAATCGTTAAATCAGTCAAAGATGACGATTTACATCGGGAAATCACTCAACTATGAGCGCAAAACTAAAATCAATTCTAGGGAAATTAAAATAAGTTTTTTGAACATTTAGAAATTTACAATACTATTTATAGTTTTTGAACATTCGAATACCAGTTGTATAATTCCGTAAGGGCTAGATAATAGGTAGCAACTTCAGATGTATGATATTGACAACAATATATTAATGAGCTATTTTCTTTCTATATTTCAAGATATTGTGAGAGAAGCTCTGAAATACCGAGTTCGTAAATTGAATGCAGCAAGGACGAAGGCTGCGCTTTATGGATACAAAGGAGCTATGTATCCATGGGAGAGTGCCTACACTGGGAACGATGTATGCCCCGGTAAGGAATTTATTGTTTATGAGCAGCACATCACG
Source organism: Halocynthia aurantium (assembly GCA_013436065.1). Taxonomy (NCBI): domain Eukaryota; kingdom Metazoa; phylum Chordata; class Ascidiacea; order Stolidobranchia; family Pyuridae; genus Halocynthia; species Halocynthia aurantium. Next base: position 21,962 of record QXVX01000705.1, on the reverse strand, counting down.
GGTGATATTATCCACACTTTGAAACGATATGTTTATATGTCCGGTGATTGGGAATTTTTGTTGGAACCTGTGCCTGCTAACAGCATTGAGAAAGGTAAATTGGAAAGCTCTAATACTGCTTGGGATATGGTCTATGACACGGCACTGTTTTGGATGTCAAGGGTCAAATATGATGATTCACGTGGGGGCTACGTCATTGATGGAGTAATGGGTCCTGACGAATATCATTCTGAAGTGAATAATTCTGCTTTCACTAATGTAGTGGCCATACAGAATATCGAGTTTGCCCTCGAAGTTGCTGACATGTTCAATATATCGATTCCTAGAAAAAAAATGAAATATGTTTCTGAGAACATTGTCGTTCCTTTCGACAAAAACAAAAACTTTCATCCAGAATTCGATGGGTTTGATTTGAAATCTGTTGTTAAACAAGCTGACACGATCATGCTGGGCTTCCCCCTCCAACTTCCCGGCATGTCTCCCATCGTACAAAAGAATGATTTGGATGTATACATGAATTTAACTGATCCTGAAGGCCCAGCCATGACGTGGTCAATGTTTGCGATTAATCGGATGAATAATGAAAATTACAAAGCAGCATGTACAATATTCGTTCGTCAGTTTGCCAATATTCAAGAACCTTTCCACATATGGTCTGAAGTTCCGTCCGGAGAAGGTGCTGTGAATTTCCTCACTGGCATAGGCGGATATTTGCAGGGATATATTTATGGTTTTGTCGGTCTTCGAATTTACAGGGATCATCTAACAATGAAACCTAATTTGCCAGCTTCCATTGATGACAAATATCTAAGTTCTTTAAACATCACTAATATCAATTATAGAAGCGTTATGTTATCTGTAAAAATGCTATTTGATAAGTACTCGATTGTCTTGAGCGGATTCACTTCCGGGCATACCAAGGTGATTATCACTTCGTCGCATAAACGAAAAGCTGTTTTGAACAAAGTTGGTGATAGTGTTACATATCCTTCCGATACGTTATGCAAAGTAAAGCTTCAACATACTGCTTTGCTGCGTTGGCTTATCAAAAAGAAAGTTCGAAAAAACACTCTAAAGTAAATAGGAATATGAGGACTCTGTGCATGTTTTATATATTCCATCTCTTTTACTTTTTTTCACGATTACTATGTAGCCACAATCATGATTTTCTTCATTATACACTCCTTGAAATCAGAATGACAAAGACAATTTTCAANTGCAGCATAGAATAGGTGACCAAGGGTTAATTCAAAGGCTCGTAAAGAGATGAAAAAGAACTAAATCATATATCATCTAACAAAAGTGGTAGAAATTATTTATAGGAAGGCAGGGAACGCTAAGGTCCATGACGCTTTGAAGCGAGGGAAAATAGACGCTTTTGGACATGAACTGTAAAGTGTGGGAACGCCCCTGGTTGACAGCTCAATATCCCGTACATCCTCGTTTCGCAAGTGTATTGTGTGTGGGTATGAATTTTCCAAGTGTTTTAACATGTAGGTGCTCTTGGTAATATTATTTTATTGTCAGTGGGAACTAGGGAACCTCAATCTTCGATTTCTTCCAAAGTCTTAAAATTCCGTCCTTGTTTTAGGATCGCACGATGGCGCTATTCGTTGATGTGCTTTTCAGGTCACATGATAGTAACCATGGTAACTGTTAAGCCGTTCATTACTTATTGCACATTTCGTTCTCTCTTCTTTACCCTACTTGAAGCGAAAAAAGAAATTCTCTTGGTATTGTAGTAAGATGTTCAAAAGGGAGGACCAGATATGATTAGTCTGCGCCGGTATAAGACAGCTGAGGGTATTACTTTACAGTTGTGTGTATATAACTAAGCGTTGAAGACCGATATTTCTGTAAAAAATACTTTTTCATTTCTCGTAGTTGTGACAACTAGACATCCTAATGGAGAATTATAGAGTACTTCAACGGCTGGGAAGAGGAGCACAGGGATCCGTGTATCTTGTAGAGTCAAAGTATGATAAATTGAACTATGTGCTTAAGAAAGTTGAATGCAATGATGAGGGGGAAGCCAATAAAGCATTCAAGGAAGCCATGGCACTTCAGGAATTGAAGCATCCTTTTATTTGTGGATACAGAGAATTCTTTGTGACGTGGGACAAAGAAGAATCGGCCATGTTTGTGTGTATTGTCATGAATTTCTACGAACTTGGTGATTTGTCAAAGGTAATCAAGACTAAACGTCAAAAGCAAGAGGCCATCGAAGAGATGATCATCAAGAAATGGCTGGGACAGATGGTGGAAGGACTGGTGTTCGTCCACAACAAGAAAGTGATACACAGAGACTTGAAGCCCAGTAACATCTTCATGACAAAGCACTTGAACATCACCATCGGGGATTTTGGAGTGGCCACTGTGATGGGTGACGCCAGGACTCGGACCAGGACAACAGTAGGATCCATGAACTGGATGGCTCCTGAGGTCATGGACCGGCCTTATGATGAACGCAGCGATGTTTGGTCACTAGGCTGTATCATTTTAGAGATGGCGTCATGTGCCATAATGGATTCTGTTCAGATATCGACATCTCTATTTGAAATCAAACAGAATCCTCAATGTTTGGAGGATGCGTTGTCTGATCTTTCGAAAGGAAAATACTCGGCCGATCTCTGTCAGCTGATTCGCACTATGCTGAGGAGGAATTTTCAGCAGCGGCCCACTGCAGTGGAGTTGGTAACCTTACCATACATACAAGAATGTCTGTTGTTGAATCCTGAGACAAAGCTAGTTAAAAAGAAGGTAGTCACCTCGAATCCCACTGCCCCGGTTCCCAAAAACAATGGAGTTCCAGCTGTAATTGAATACATGTTGTCTAATTCAGAAAATGAGAGTGCGCAAAAGCAGTCTTTGATATATCTGAATGAGCTATCTCAGCTAGAAGATTCTCCAGAATTTAATGACGTTGCTAAAAAACAAATTGTCACCGCAATGAATGATCATGCTGCTCAGATGGACGTTCAGTTGCATGGATGCCAGATCCTGGTGAATTTGTTAAGCTCAGCACAGGACGGTGATATTTTATACACAAAGCAAATAATTCAGCCTGTTCTTCTGGCAATGAGATCTCATGCTGCAAGTTCAGAATTACAAACAGCAGCATGCTCACTCATCATGACCCTATCAGCTGACGAATATGCTGCTGATGTGATTGGACAGATAGGAGGGGTTCAGGATATTCTGTCTGCTATGAGACAGTTTTCTAACGATATTACTATTTGTTCTAACTGTTGTGGTGCCCTCTGGAGTCTGGCTGTCAATGAGGCCAATGCTATGATCGTAACGAAGGAGAAAGGACTTGGCGATGTGTGCAAAGCAATGGAGCAGCATAGCAAAAGTGCGGATGTTGTGGAAACGGCTTGTTCTGCCATCTGGTCTTTGTCCCTTGAAGATGACAATATTGACATGTTATCAGATGTGGCTATATCTCTAATAATTGAGGCTCTAGAAAACCACACAAAAGATACCAAAGTCGTAAAAAATGCATTCATGGCTTTAGCGAGTATTGTAACCTGTGGTGAAGCGTGTGCGTTTCGTGTGTTGGTCCCATCTCAGGATGTGCTTGGTATTCCGAGCATATTAGAAGCTTATAAGAGGCACAATGATAATCCCGACATAGTGGAAAATTTTTGCACAATGATCCTGGAACTCTGTGAATATGACGATATTATTCCGGAAATAAAGTCTGCTGCGTTCAAGCTGGGTGAGATTTTCAATGAGATATATCACCGCTACAAAACGAACGAGGAAATTTCTGGCTCCGTGACGTCGGTGCAGAAAAAATTAGGATTCAAACTGACACAACCGAAGAAAACAAGTTCCAAAACCAACAAACAAAGGAAATGAACTGACTGATAGTGATACTGAATGAGTTGAGAGAGTTTGTGAGACATGGAAGACTCCGAAATACAGAATATTCTGCAGAGCAACTAATACGTTGAATAGCTTATGCATGTTGTTTTACAGACAGTAAATTGCTTCATGCGTCAGTATTCTATAGATTTCTGTTGTATAATGCCTTAATTTGTAGTGCATAATCATAAAAGTGTATATATACATATCGTTATCTATTATTATTGTATTATCTTTTCACTGTAAAAGCATCGTATTCTGCTGTCTGCACAAATAATTTTGTTACATCAATGATATTCCTTTGGAGCAAATGTTTTGTACTGTCATCTTCTTCCGCTATTTCATCATGTTTCTCTATCAATGAATTTCCTATTTTTTATTACAAATGTGCTGTGAAGCTTCAAGTACATTGTCATCTGTCTGTTATCAAGTAATTGAAGCAAGAGCCATAATATATGCATTTGGATGTATAATATGTAGTTTAAAATTATCACTGCTAAACCATGAATTTCATTTGGGGATTGTTTTAATGCAATTCTTTCAGTACTAAGCCTTCAAGAGATTTGTTTAATTCAGGATATAAATTCTATATTACCACTGTACGCTTTGATTATGCATCCTTTGCACAACGAAATTTACTGTAAAGATATTCAGTTCACATAATGTAAATATTTTATGGGATTGAACCTCACTTCTAATTATTCATCACTTTACCATATTACATGTTAGAAAATAAAGAAAGTTACTGGATATTTCCTAACAATCATCACCTGTGTTTTCAACCTGTAGGCGTTGTTGATTCACTGCCTCAATCCTTTCGAGGTTTGGGTTAATCATTAACAAAAGTTTTTCCATTTGATCTGTGAGTCTAGATTTCATCCAATTTGTTTGCGGAGGCTCTCGTAAGTGTGAAAAGCAAAATGACAAAACCATCGTTTGAGTTTTCCAATAAATCTGATAAATCGCAAATATTGAATTATTGTTCATTACGGCTTGTATGTAAAAGGGTGAGCCATTGAATTTTGTAATCAAATACACCGTATCCAATTTTTCAGAGGGTATTTGTCATTGGAGACGGCTACCATATATTTTTTGGAATGTTGCATCCTGTTTAAACCTGAACGCGCAAACTTGTCAAGATACATTCGACATTGACGCTGATGAAGTGGTTTGCTCAGAATAAATAAAATATCGTAATTTCCCTGTCACAATAGGGCTATGATCTTGTCGTTTATTGCCTAGATTTATCATCTTGCCCTTTTAACACTCTTTGTACAGCTCGGATTTCTGGGTTATGGAAAGGGCATTTGTTTTTATGGTTCCACGACGCGCATAAATTAACTGTTATTCGTTAGTGTAAAGCTTTTTATTGTCTTGATGTGTGTCTGTAATAAACAAAAAAGATGGGAATAGAGAAAAATCAATAACGGCAGTTCTAATTATCCTAGATCAATAAAGCCGCTCCAAGGAAGAGGCATCATAACATCCATGTTCAAAATACATATCCGACTGTTCTGTATCATCCAAAACAATTATGCGGCATGCCAATAAAGGGTTCTTTTGTACAGTTCTGAATGGCTATATAACATTCTATTGTTTAAATCCCTCGTTATGAAACATCTTTTCAAATGAAAGCTTTGTAACAAATGGATAATTTTGCGGAATTCATTGTGCTCTATCTTTTGTTTGCTCTTCAGAGTTTACGTAGACAGGGACTAACATTTGGAGATTGAGGCGATGCGCTGTCGTTAACACTATTGACCTGAATTTTTGATTAAATACATTTTAAATGGATTTGAAAATTAATTGATTAAGGAAGGCGAGATTGAGATTGTTAGAAAAAGGAAAATGACAAATGTGGTTAGCCTGTTTACGTGTGAAATGAGTGAGATTCCGACAAAACTCGAAAATAGTGAAAAGAATACGGAAGGAACTTAAATTATATTTTGATATCCCAGTCCCATAACTATTTCTAGGCGCTTATGTTGTTATATGTGTAATTACGCTATGTTGAACTATGCTTGAAGCGCGTGTACTTTCGGCTGTCACTTGTCAAACGTTACTGAAAGATTAGGCACAAATAGCGTTATGGATATAGAGGTGGATGAAGATGGATGGGCGGCGATCCATCATTGTGTGGCGGCGGAGAAAGAACTTCTCATGTCGATCGAGAAATTCATTAATATGAATGCAGATACTTTGGAATTTGAAACACAAGACAGGGATAGACGAACCCCGTTGCTACTAGCAACTCATTGCAACAAGAAAAAAAGCGTGGAAAAACTGCTGGACCTGGGTAGGACCTGGTCATCAATAATGTCCTGTGTATTACAGGACTTGATTTTAACCAAGCAAACATTAGAAAATCCTCACCTGATAGGTCAACCATTATGTGTGTGCGTGTATGATATAGGTCAACATTTAAGGGACCAACTTGCCCCTAAGATAATGTAGATAGTTAACTTTCATACTTGTACATGTAATGTTAGTAATGTTATTTTCCACTCATTCAGGGGCAAATATCAAAGCAATCGATGACCACAATCATGGTGTTGTTCAACTCTGTGTCATGAATGAAAACATCAACCTTCTGCATTACTTTATTGATCTTCAAGATGAAAATTTGAATGTATGGAAACAGTTAATAAAGTTCTTATCGGCGGACACTGATGAAGAAACAGAAAAGGTTTTGATCCTATTAAATAGTTGAGCAAAACATTCACTAATGCTGCTTGATAGAATTATATGGCAATATTAATGGGTACTGATTAACCCTCAGCAAACCTTACCTATGCTCCACTAGCACTAGCATAACCAGATCCACAGTAATCTTAAATATTATTGTTAATTGATGTCTAGAATTCTTTGATGTTGAACCGTCTAACTGCCAGTCCGCACACCCCAGAGAGCGACGGAGAATGTACTGATCCACATTGGGAACATCTTGTGCAAGCTGGAGCAATACCTGCACTTGTTAAAGCATGTCAGTCTGTATCTGCAAACAATGTTGTGAAGCTCAACATCGTTCATACCCTGAAAAATCTAGTTTATCACAACACTGTCCCCGAAAGTATTGTCAAAGCAGGAGGCATAGAGATGTTTTTAGATTTGATGAAACACGGCGTGAAAACTTCCTATGAACCGACTTTCCAGTGCTTGCAAGAACTTGCTAAATATTCAGTAGACAATGCAAAAAGAGTAAGTTACATTTCATTACTCATCCTCTTTCTTATCATTAGGAAACCTAGTTGTTGTAATGTCTCAAATTGATAGATCAACATAATAATATGTTCAAACCCTTTTTCAATGCTAATTTTCGACTGGAAATAACATCCACTAGTTATATTAATATTTGTTGCTCACAAATAAATTTTCAAGGTTCAAATGTCAATGATACATCCTTCCACAATGTAGGTCGGTGACTGGCTTTGTGCTTCTTGCTTGTTGGGTAAATTTGCTCAGTGGGAATGACGGTACTTTTTTGAAAGAGATTGTGGTGTATGTGGTCAGACTACATTAAACCCTCTGATTGTACTGCTCCCTTTTTATTTACCTATGTTTCATTACAGATAATGAATGGAGGATACTTATCCATCGTCGTGAAATTGCTTCAAGGCACGGAAAAATTGCCAGCCATCGTCCTCACCAATGCTATATTGATTGTCGGTCACATTTCCTGCATTTCGGAAGAACTGAAGAAAACTGTAGGAAGCACGTCGTCGTTGTTCGATAACCTCAATGCTTTGTTCGAGAATCCAGAGTATCAAACATCAGTTCCCTTACTCACTGCCTTAACCCACACGATCGGCACTATTGTGAGCGACAATGAAGAAAATCAAAACAGGTGCATCGATGCAGGTGGTGCGACCCATCTCATAATGGTTTCCCGTGCTAGCAAATATAAGGAGCTCCAGATAAATGCTATTAAGGTAAGCAATATACAAACTTATACATGTACACAATCTCTATATATGATTTTTTGCTTTATACTCGAAGCATTCTGCTTTATATTGTATCTGCTAATATTCTTTTTATGATCACCAATTACCTTATCTTAATCTATTGCAATAGCATTAAATTCTGTAAATTTACTTCCTACAATAATTCAGATTTAATGAAAAAATATTTTTTTTTGTTTGACCGATATCTATCAGGCGTTATATGCTCTGACGGTTGGCAACAGGTACGCATCAAAAAACGTCCTGGATGAAGGAGCGGTCATGCCTCTGATGCAGATTTTAAAGAAGAGCCGGGCTATCAGCCTTCAGGAAGCCATAGCCCGTACTCTATGGTCTCTTGCCGGTCCAGATAACAATGAAAGACGTTCCATGGCGTCTATGATGGGCAAGTCAATTATTCCTTTTAGGATTCAGTGATCCATTCACTTTTTGTAGTCTGCAAATATATATATAGTCTTCTTATGTTGTCTGCTTAGCATTGTGTTCTCTTGAATATGGCCTGTTATTTTCTCATATCTAGGAGTTAATCTGCTGATAGAATTTTTAAGTGCTCAAGGAGAAAACGCTGATAATTTGAATTACATTGGATGTGAGGGATTAGGTTGGTAAACTGCCTATTCATTCTATTTCCATAGTAAATATATAAAGTAGTTACTTATTTAAAGTTTTTTTCTCTATTTAGTATTAAATTAAAATTCTAATCCTATACACAGCTGTACTGGCTCAAGGTGCTATTAATAAACAGTCGATGATATATGACGCAAATGGAATTAATCCGTTAGTGAGACTTCTTCGATCAACAAGTCAAGATGTGGTTGTGTCCGCCTTGAGAGCATTGAGATACCTTTGCCTAAATGTTGGTATGTCAGTACTACCATGTCTATCATTGCCAGCACATAGTATCTGATACTATTCTTCATATTTTTCAGCCTTTGTACCAAATCCCCAAATTCAAACAGCTATTTCACTCACCCGAGGACTAAAATTTCTTGTTGCTTTGATGGCCTATTCTAAAATGGAGGCTATACAAGTAGAGGCCGCACTAACACTCGGGGCTGCTGTTCTTGGTAATGTTTTGCTGTTTGTGATGTGAAGAATACATAGAATATTCCTGTTATTTTACTTATGAGCTGTTCATTCTCACAGGTAACGGTGAAAACCTGGCAGCTTTGCACGAGAACCCTGATTTCACATATCTACATATAATACGGTAAGTTTTGCTTGTAGTTAACATATTCCTATAAAGCCGATTGGTTCTGTAAATTATGTTTTAAATTTTGTCAGACTATATTAACTAATACAACCTTTTCAGATTGCTGTATTCCAGTAATGAGATTGTGCAGTTGACAGCTGGATCAGCTCTTGCAACATTCTCTTTCAATAACGTTACTCAGCAGCAGGAGATTGCTGAATGTGGGGGTGTTCGGTGGCAAAATTTCCTCGATTTTTTGCAGTCAAAAAATGATTTCTTTGTCGTTACTAGTGCTTTTCAGGTTTAGATATCTTTTCTTCTAGCAGTATTTTCACCATCTGAATTCTAGATAATGCTCAATAATCCCATGTTATAACATACTTAAAGTAGAAAGTGGATAAAGTCTTCATCACTATCTTTCTTTACTTATTTGAGCTCAAAGAGTTGATATCTCCATGTTAAATTTGCTAGGCTGTCGTAATGTCAAGAATCATTCCTGATGAGGAACCTGCGTTGTCATCTGCCCATGGTATTAATATGCTGGTAGGAATACTACAGAGAACCAATTCTGATGATATAAGAGCACTGGCTTCTGATTGTGTTGCTCGTCTTGCTCACACGAGAGCGGGTAATGTAAAATTTTTTTTTTTTTAATTATTTTCCACAGCTGAGTTGAACCTTTATTGAAATTCTTACCCATGATTTGAATATTTATCTCAGGAGTTCCAGCGGCAATGATAGCTGTTAATGTTGTAGAACACTTGTGCACATTTCTTAAATCCTCCAGTGAGCAGGTATCAGTTTGGATTGCAAAACTAATTAAAATTGTATACTTCATGTGCTTCCTTAAGTAATTAATAATGATGGTTGTTAATGGCATTTTGCTAGGTGCGTGGATGTGCAGCTGTTGCACTCGGTTACTTGAGTTTTGATCACACTGCAGAACGACAAATTCTCCACACTTGCAGGGAAGACCCGTATCTTATTCATGTAATCAAGTATTACACCAAGAATTTCAAGCTTTCTTCTGGATTCCTCGAAGGATGGAAACACTGCGTTCACGTGGGACTTCACATGTCGTAAGCTGCATTTTCATTTTATAATGTTACTCAATAATTCATAGAATTGAAGTAATAACTGTTGTGATTTTCAGGCCGGACGTCAATTCTACAGAGTTGATCCAGAGTCTGAGCCAAACGATTTCCAGAGAATTTTTAAAGACTCCGAAGGACATGAGTTTGCCTTTGATCAGCCTTACTGAAGATGCTGGAACAAACAGGTCACAAAGTCATCATCCACACAGGTGAGAACCTAAGTTGTATTCCATATTCCAACTTATTCAAAATCCATGATAAATCACACTAGTTTTTTGCCTAAGAGAACTACACTAGCCAACCATTCCAAGATTTATATTCATAGAATAACAGATCAAATGAAAGTTTTCTTTTCAGTTCTCGAGCATCTCAGTTGCTGGAAAGGATCCATGATGACATGTCACAGATTTACGGCAGGTCAACACGATCTTCTCGAATTACCCAGCATTCTGGCTTGACTTCTAACATGCGATCCCATGGCACACGGGAAAATATCAGTCCCTCGATTGCAGAAAATTCGATAAGTCAGGCTTCTCATATATCATCTGTAGTTCAAGAATGAAACTTGAAATGTCATTATATCTAGAATCTAGATCTCTGAGTGTCACACTGAGTATATATACTGTGTTGATTGTATTCATGTTGACCATTGCTATCTTCAATGTGTGTTGGTAAATGTTCTACTCTACATGTGTATAACTGCCATCTTCATTGACATTTTTAGTGGACTCGAATTATGAAATCAAAATAATTCCGTCTCCATTTTGTTACATACTGTGTGCCACCTTACCATTGTGAAATGAGCTATAGGCTATTTTTTGTCATTTTCCTTCCCCTACATTTCTCATTATTCCATTCTTAGTAACCCTTTGTTCATTTTGATGTATAAGAAAGATGTATAGTTTTTGTACAATTTGAAATTATGTAATTGATAATGTAGAAATGGCTCTTAATTTGCATAACTGCTTCTTTGATTCATCAATTGCTTACCTCATTATTAGTTGGTGTAACTTAATTATGGTTGTACATGTACACTGTGTATATTGTCAGTATTAAACATTAGCTGTTTTGATTTTGTGTTACTTTATTCTTCATGATAATTTTTGGAATGATATCGGCGGAAAGGAATGATATCTGCTCTCATAATTATCGTATTATGTGAATGTGTTTTACTTTGCTTTCACAAAACTAAATGTAGGCAAACGTGAATTCCGAATGATGCTATAAAGAATATGCATGAGAAGATAATTGTACCAACACTATATATATATATATATATGTATGCAGTCGACTAGACTAACTCTGAAGTATCCAACTAATTGTTCAAGTGTGAAACCACATGTCAGACATTTGTTGAATTGAATGCCCGGCATCCTGCACTGTCCGAAAGTCGGCCCTCAACGTGAAATTGCAGTCTTCATAGTCTTAATTAATGTGTGGAAACTGGGTATAGTGTCGTTCAATATTACAAAAATGTAAATAGATTATAAATGACTGGGTTCAAGCTGTAGATTTAAGAGATGATAAAGATCTACGGGTCGTCGTATTAGTCAATTTGATTAAATAACAGTTCAAACAGCGCTAATTGAACTTTGCCCTTTGACATTTACAAATCTTTCGCCTATCGTCGTCGATCTCGACCGGTTATGTTGATATTGAACACAGGAAAGGGCTTTTACCGTTATTCCGTCTGCTTCCTTTAAAAACCTATTAAAGATATCGTCACTAGGTAGTCATGCTGTGATATTTCGAAGCCTTGCTAAATTTTTGCTGCAAAGATGGCAAATCCGAACAAAACATACAGGTACTCTAGTTTTTAACCTCCTTTGAAAATTCTAACGTAACTGTCATATACATCATCCATTCATTTTCAGTCGCCTGGATCGTCTGTTCATATTGCTGGAAAACGGCACTACAGAGACAACACGAAAGGCTGCAGCCAAACAGCTTGGTGGGGTTCAGAAGAATCATCCATATGATCTCAATAATTTGCTAGCTAGGGTTAGTATAACATGACTTGGTATTTATAAATGTGACATAAAATTCACGTAACTGTAATTTAATGGTAAATATAAGAGTGAGTGAATTTGCCTCCAAAGATCTGCTTATACGAGCACCAGGAATTTTCCTATCATCATTGCACCACTTAGCATGATGATCCACATCAGAAAATTATTATTATTGTGAACTTATGGCGACAGTCATCAAAACTCATCACAAGGCTTTAATAAAAGTGTTGCTATAAACTTGACCTGCAGAAAAAATAAAGTTGCATATACCTTATGTATTGTCTAAATTAGATGGTTTTTCATTTCTATCTGTTCAGCTCATGACGTATGTACAGCATAAAGACTGGGATACTCGAATCGCTGCCGCTGAAGCTATCAAATCTGTCATAACTGAAGTTCCTCAATGGCTACCTGAGCCAGAAGTTAAACAAGGTTGATACATAAACTTCAATATCTGATAACACTTATGTGATATGTTTTTACGTAGCAATGGAACATCTTGTCATTTTGTCCAATATTCACTTCTTATTTTTATCTTAGAAAATCGATCTGCAGATACCACCAGGGATTCGAAACGTTTAAAATTTTCCCAAATAGACATTAATCAAATAATGAACGGTGCACAACTGCTCCTTAGCTCATCCGGTGTTGAATTTGACTCAAGCCTTGATGAAGGGATAGGTAGATTGTTATTATATATATATATATTATGAGTTTATTTCTTTCAATAGATTTATATGGAAGTATAAATATTTCTTCAGATGCAAGAGAAAGAGTGGTTCTTGCAAGGCAGAGATTAGAAAAGAAACTTGGCCTTACTGTGGGTGGTGGCGCAAACATGGGTGTTACTTCTGCCGATTTGTTTCAGTGAGTATTCGGTCCCGGAAGATAACTTAGCTAAAATTATCTATTATTTATGAAATAAGTGATGCCTATTGTGGACCTAAAATCTATACGATCAAATTCATATTTAAGCTCTGATTGACATACATAGTATTAGTAAAGCAAGTCTCCATTTACTTTCGTGGATAAGTTCCTTTAAAGCAAAGTTATGAACTGCTGAAATGCTGTTAACGGATTTTTTTCTCATAACTATAACTTTTTTTGTGTTGATTGTGTTGTGATTTGATTTTTTATCGAGCATGAAGTCTGGAAAATGTTCATATTGTTTGGAACAACAAAATAATGCAGAAGAACTATGAACTATGCATAATAACTGAAATTTCAAACCTAAAGAATAAATAAGATTCAAATTGTTACGGTTTTAACACGGTACATAATGATTCTCATCATTACTTTCTTCAGAGATGAAGATTTGGTTGGCCACAGTGAACAGGGAAATCAGTCATCAACAAGTCAATCTAAACCTCATTCTAAGAAGCCGAAGGCAAAACAGGTAAATCTTAATCATTACTATGAGTTTAATTGTTTATTTTTTATGTCTGAAGATTTCTTCACAATGTAAGAATCAGTTTTGAAAAATATCTATCTACAGGACGCTGCTGCTAGTCTATAATAATTACCAGCTAACATGTTATTATCTTTTGCAGCCTTGCATAGATATCGTAACGCAACTTACCGAAGGAATGAGCAATAGGGAACGGAATCGTGCGAAGAGAAAAGCAAAGTTGTTACTGAAGCAAAATTCTAGAGATGCAACACAGTGAGTCATGTACAATGCACTTCATAAAGTAATATTATTGTCTCCCTGTTAAAGTTCCATTCTATTCTCTTTTTTTTCATGATATTTATTTTTGTTCCATAATTGCCTACATGGTCTTCTTTAATCAGAGACAATGAGAGCCAACCTCCAAGTAAGAAAAAGAAAACTGAATCAACAGACTCTTCTCCAGAGGAGAATATTTTTTTCAGCCGAGCACCTAAACACGAACCTCTGCCAGAACTTGTAAGTCTGCAAATCACTTTTCATTTGATGAAGAATTAAGGAATTGGTAATTCAACTTCTGTTCGGCACTCACTGAAAATTACCATTTTATTTTTAAAATCAGTGGGTCGAGTGGCCTTTTGAATGGATATGTGAGGAACTATTAAACCTTCTCTTCAGTCCTATATGGGAATGGAGACACGGAGCTTGCCTGGCTCTACGAGATATCCTCAAAGTGCATGGATCCGGGACCGGTATTCTGAGAGGCAACACGGAATCAGAGGTTTGCTTCCTTGACTA
>QXVX01000702.1:12940-23016 GCA_013436065.1 Halocynthia aurantium | reverse complement strand
TGTTAATAAGGAATGTTCAGTGTTCCCTATATGATTTAACTTTTTGTTGAGATCTATTATTACTGCAATTGAGCCTATCCAATGATTCATGAATTACACGGTACATTGTCCATGGAAAAAGGGGAACACTATTTTTCCAAATCAATAAGAATACAGGGGGAACGGAACAGTGGTCTGGTCAATAGCATTATTGTTCCAAATAATGCCTTGAAACAGAGCACTGATGTTATAGAATGATTATACTTAATGAAATCATCCCCCGAAATATGTGATGCTATCACAATGCATAATGTCCCACTAAGTAAAGCAAGCTGTCTAGTGGAATTATTAAACAACATGTTTTCATGCTAGTAGGGAACTGTAAAAACTGAATTAATCATTAAGGAAAACAGCAAGATCAAGAGAGGAATATGTCTCTTAGTAGTACACTGTAAAACCGTATCAATATTAATGCTCAATATCGCTTATAACAGTGGTTCCCAACTGGTGGGTCGCGGAAGACTGGCGAACAAGTGCCGGCCCGATTATTTGAATTAACATTATGGCCAGATTGTATTTTCTACTTGCTAGTGTAGTCGTTAATAAATCGAACCTAAGTGAAAACTGCTTGTCTTGTCAACGAAGAACAGGAGAGCGAGAGTTTTCATTGAATCGTAAGCAATTTTGAAATTTTTAAAATCATGTTGGTAATGGCATGGGNCATATCTGTGCAGTGTTGTATGGTAATAGTAACGAAGGGATAAGTTATATTGTAATGGATAGTTCAATGCAATAAGGCATATGTGTGCAGTGTTGTATGGTAATGACAAAATTAAGCTAAGTCTTCTTTCTGAATAAGAATAATGAGAATGCTATTGAATAGATAAGGAGGTTGAGATTCTTACTCATTATTTTCAGAGTCTTGGCGTTCTTAGGCTGAGTTATTGAATATTTATGAGCAGCAGATGGTATATATATATAATGATGCTATAAAAGTGTAGGTCTAGCGCTCACTGTAACCGGAATAAATCAAGAAATAAGTTTTGCAAGGTCAAGTCAACCAAACAATAACAAACAGGGCATCGAAGTTTCAATGAAGCGATTTCATTTGAGTATTCATTTGCTGTATTGAACCTCTACTATCATGGTACCCACGTATTTCTTTTATTGTTAGTTGCCAGTGGAGGACGCATAAAGACACATATTGCAAGCTTAGTAATAATCTTGTGATATGTAATTTGTTGGCCTACATCATTAGGCAGTTATGTATCAAAGTTATATATTACTGTATCGAAATACTCTTATATGTCTTGAAGTCAAGCTTTCTACATTGACGATATTTCATTGCTATCAGATATTGTCTCAGCTGTGAATTAGATTAAAGGCATACACACATGGATAGGGCCACCATATTTTCATAACTAAAAACCGGGCCGGATTTTAAGTTTGGTTCATATTTAGAAGTATATAGCTATTATTTAGATGCATTTTAGCCTAAAACTAATATGTAGAATTAAAATATCACCAAGAATAAACGAAATAAACTTATCGCATTGAATTATTATTTACTCTTTGACTTTTATGTACATAGCACAGCTTTATAAACAGGACAATCCTGTTAGAAATGAGATGTATGATGCCCTACACACGAAGCAAACAACAATGCTATCACCCTCAAACAGCAAGCTTTGCAAAACAAGTCGTTGAAAATTAATATCGTTCAATAACTTCCTGAATGATTTGATGAGGTGTTGTTTGTTTCTGCCTGGTTTCATATTATTAATCAGTATTTGGGCGGTCACGAGCGAAACGCGAAAAATTAATTTCAGAAACGCTACTAGTAGCTCGGCAGGAAAAGAAAAATAGCAACAAGCTTGAAAATCTGCTGAAGCAGCTAAAGTAAAGTGTGCTTTATAGCCGCTTGAATAGGAAAAATGCATTTTGCATATTATTCATTTATCATTTTTAATACGTAAACAAAATACACCACTTCCTCATTTTAGGAGCAAGTCCTCATTGCTCATAAATCGGAAATTTGTTAATCGAGGTACATGGTTAGTTATGGTACAAGTAAAATATGTTTAAATTTGCTTCCAGTACCGCATACAGTGGTAAGCACCAACAAAATCTTTTAATCATTATTTGATTATAATAGTTCACACGATTCATTGTTAGTCATATACAGTATCGAAACACTTCTCTAGGCTTCGATTGAGGTCCATGAGTAACGGTTTTAGTAATATTTGATGCTTACTAATTGAATGAGATTCCTGAGTGAAATAATCGTACCTTCAAAATCCCTTGGAATATTCTAGTGTCAGCTAATGAACACAAATTGAAAACTAATGCACAGTATATTGTATCTTAATACACACGAGTCACCTTTGGACTATTATGTAAACAGACAGGTAAGCATCGCTTCTCGCATCTACTCATAAAATTCCAAACTCTCCACGGTAGTGGGTTTATTTATACAGAATTACGCACAATGATGTAATTTGAAACCATAAATATTGAAGGACTCATAAAATTCAGTTCTCAATTTCGTTTCTGACAATAAAATAGTTTTATATTAGGTAAATGGAGATGTGACTACTGTGTTTACAGCATAGGCCGGTATTTAATTTACTTAGCACTTATATTTATGAGAGATAACGTGAAGAGGCCACTCGAGAAATGTTTGCCTCTGTCTTGAGTACCTGTCACTTATAGTACAGTACAATGATGCGAATGCTCTGCTAACAATTTCTGTAAGGTTTATACTTTGATAGAAGTTAAGCTTTACACAGCTGAAGTAGAAAAAAAGTAAGGAATTCTGAGAATTAGATGATATAATGGGCAGGTGTTCAGGTACCTGTTCTTGTTAACTGTAATGTCAAAGATTTTATAAAATATGTATTTATATAGGTTATATGATGTTTACGGTATTTTCTGTCATTTTGTTACTGTGTATCATGTTGTTCAGTGTATATATATTTCCAATATCGTACTCTTACACACTATTATCCCATTATTTTCGGTTAACTAAAACAATCAGCTAAAACGGACACCCTTCCCTCCTACTAGTCCATTTTACCTAGGATTGAGTATTCCTTATTATAATAAATGCTGAAGGTTAGGCTTATGGACAGCTTAAATTATTTATTACAGTGATGCTGAAGTTCGTAGGCCACTGTTTCTGGAGACCATTGGTTTAACCCTTATAGCACAGCAGCATTTCAATGTGCAGTCACTACTGTAATGGAGCTGTACTTTTATCAACAACTACAAATGTATAACTGGCTAGCCCACACAGGTTGTAGATTTCAAACACGTCTAGCTACAGTATTACCAATTCCACATCATATTCTAATGCATAATGAGAGTTACACAACTTCAATCAATACGATTCAATTTCAAATTGAACCATGTTATTAAATGAAGAAGGGAAAGCAGAGTTTAGAAGTTCAGTTTGATGTGAAATACACAAGGCCATTTGCAGATAATTGCCTGTTTAAATCCCAAAGGGTTGTAACATGATATCAATGCATAGGAATTGAAAGGTATCATATTACTATTAAGACTGTCGAAGAGTATAGTTGCATGAGATTGGCCGTATGTTGCAGGTATCATCATAATTTACTATGCAATGCAGCTATAAGAATCAATGTACTTATAACATCATGATAGGGCAAAGCCACACGACCTGTTTGCTATTTGCATTCTAAGAAAGTTGTCTGCTGAACATCAGCTTGCATAGGTGGTTAATGAAGAAATATTATATGGCTGTGCATAATGGATATATAGGCTAATGCTGAATTGCACTTGGAACAACAAAGGATCAATTGTATGTTTTAAGTAGACAATACATTAGATGAAGGACAGAGGAGGTTCAAGATCGAATATTATGCATATGTTCTCGAATTCTAGATCATAGGAATGAATCGAACTACATATCATTTCCTATACACATGTCATAAGATATATATGTCACATAGCGCTGTTTGAACTTCTCGTCACACTGACTATGAAGCAATAGGCATGTGTACTTATTCATAACTATGTTTAACGTGACGCTTAGCACTATAACACTATGTAAAGATAAGCACAGTCTGATATAATGTAGAAGGAGATAGTGTGTCAATACAGATAGTGTGAAAACACCATCAAATATTAAACTAATATCCATAATAAAGGTTATGAGTACAGAGTACAGTAGCAGCCATTCATCTACAGACGATAAGGAAAATTTAGTTACGATTTTTATGTACATTGCCCAGCAAGATGACTGTTAACATGTGCAGGTAAAAATAACTAGTGTAATGTACAGCATCAATTATTTATCAAAGACTTAATACAATTCTACAGCATTGATCTGGTATATCATTTTCCTAAAAAGTCAAGAATTCTGGAGTCATAAATCTGTCAAATTAAGCTCACCCACAGCAGACAATGAGGCACAAAAGTAATTAAACTTACGCCTGGTATGGCAGAAAGGAATCTACTAGTCACACAGCTGTTCCATTACCTATTCCTCTCTATTACTCGGCTTTACATGAAATTTATTTCAGATTATTGAACAATTTGCACCTTTCCAGGATGTAGAAGATTAGTATCTCCCTTTGATGTGAGCTTTGCACCAATTCTAAAGGTAGTTCATTTCAGTTCTTGTGGAGAGTGTCAGTGCTATAGGATTGCTTAGTTAGTTTATTGTTAGCTTCACTGTGTTGCATTCAGAATAGTTGGTATTGTGGTTATGAATCTTGGGCAAAGACCCCACAATTTAAAAATTATGTATTCAGAATATATTTTTATGTATGAAATATTTCTTGTATTGAATAAGGGTTTTGAAAATGTATTTAACTGCAGTTTTAGTCTATCTTATGTCATCAGATATGTTCAATTGTACATGCTATTGTACTAGTTATTTTCTTAGGTATATGATACTAGAGTACAAGGAAAACTATGAGATTTATGAAGTGCAGACAGAAAAGTTAAACCTATGTTAAAATAGACCCAGACAGAACCGGACTAAATCTTAATTAAGATTAAGAGAGTGACTGTCCGCATTGCAATTTATGATATTTCCTTTTTTATATTAACATATTGTGATGTTAAATGATTTTATAAAATATATGTTTTATATAGTTATAGGATGTTTACAATATTTGTCACTGTATACCATAGTTGTTCAGTGTATATATATTTTCACTACAATACACCTAAACACCATTAACTACCTAGCATCGTTTACCTCGGACAATCTACTACAACACACCCTTAAAAATCCGTTTTTACGGGAGTCAACTGTACGGCAAATGCATCGTAATCAAATAGAACTTACTGGTAATGTCTCGAAAGAACCGTTCCAATTATAAACACTCCCCTAAAACGCCAGACAAAATCAATATTTGAAATTAGGTACGGATGATCACATGACACGACACTAATGGATTCATGATTAGTCTTCATGTGTTAGGAAAGCAATAAAGTATAGTCATATCAATCTTATAAATGAATGAAGGAGGGATGAGATGATGATGATGATGATGTTTTAGACCTTTTTTAATACATACAATAAAGCGTTTCAATCCACTATATTTTCAGTTTATATCTCAGTTCACGTATGAAGTTTATATTTCAATTTTGACCTGAAAATACTTATATTTGAATTTAAATTAATCAAACTTCATCTCAGCTATTGATAAGGACTTGTTTACTCGGATTCTCGTCTTTAATTTGACCTTGTGTTGTATTCAATCACAAAAGATTGATATAAGATAAAATAATATTGCTCAATAAGGCGCTCTAAATAATTCAGTGAGTCACATATTGCTCTAGCAGAGGCATGGCTAGTAGCCCCTTATCATTAAACAGATAATGCAGCCAAATATACTATTAAATTACCAGAAATTCTAATTATAGACAAAAAAACAATGAGATCTTAGATAACTTACAAAGTTGTTAAACTGTATTAATACAAATTCTAGAAATTAACGTCACTACTACGAGCATGACATTTTGAACGCAGAATGTGATCACCTACGAGTTTAATTGGGTAAATCGACCCGTAAAAGACCTCAAGTTATTTTTAAAGTGTAAAGCTCTCTCATGTTAGCTTGTTTTTTATTTCTGACTGAAAGTTTGATAGACGAGAAAAGTAACGATTTGTGGCACGCCGACTAAGTGTAATCAAAGACAGGTGGAGATACTATATCGACAATCTAATGACGGCAGCAGACCTGTAACTATATATTGTGTTAACAAAATGCAGTCTAGTAATTTATTTCTCCACCAGACAGTATAGGGGAAGGGGTAGACCAGTAGAGAAATCACATTTCATTTAAAGTCTGCTATTAGCCTGAGAAAGTTTGTAAAACACTGGTCGAATAATTAAGGTCGAATTACAGGTTATGTTACGATTTAACCCGTGTCACGTTTCTACACTTAAGAGAGAAAGATTGTGTTGTTCTGTGAGAGAAGAATGTAAGAAATTTAATGAACATTGCAAAGTTTCAGACGGTATGTGAGAGAAAATAGACTAAGTTTGTTGCTGCATTTTTTCATGCATTTTACATTTTTTCTAACAGAAAATTTTACCACAGATTTAGCATCACTTTGATTTTATATTGATAACAGTAAAGCTTGGTGTTGCAGACGTAGTGGATTATTTACTCTATAATATTTGGATATATTGGACTTGGATTATCTGAAGAATTAGGTAAGCATTCAAATATAGCATTATTATTTATCATATCTATTCATATAGTAAACAAAACCATATAAGTCTTTAGTTACCCTACAGACAGATTAAATTTTTATGAGTAAAATAAAGTCATGCAAAGTTTTGCATTTAAATTATGTTTAAACTACTATCGATAGGTTTATGAATAAAGGAACAATACTGTACAACTGTAGCGTTCAATTCAATTGCTTTATATATTCACTGCTTACAATAGACCCCAAAATCAAGAAAATTATGAGAATTAAAGTTATTTTGAGGAGTATAGTGCTGCTTAATCGCCCATTTCTGTGATTTCTCTCTATGAAAATCGTCTTACGATATTCTCTGTAATATTGACAAAGGTTAAATGACTGAAATAACATGTTTCTGAAAATTGATTAGGTATAAATTTCATGTCAGCTTGATGATAATGTACCTGTGTATAAAGTAGTGACGCAAGGTAATTCAAAATTCAGAAGAATTGTTACTAGAAAAGTTTGTAAGATTGTGAAAATGTCTGACAATCAAATAAGGAAAATTTAAGCAAGGACATTGAGTAATATTATTTGGATTAAAATTACAGTTTTTACTTTCATATTCTTTGACTTTCTATTTACAACTACCAGTACAGAAATTTATTATCTACTGTACTGAGTGTGGTGAGAATATACTGCAGTATAATTTGGCCTTGAGGACTACAGAATTTTAAATATTGACTTTTATACTAAAGCTTTTTGGAAACTCAAAATCTACTGTAACAATTATGATGTCCATAATGATATAAAATCTTATTCCATGCAATACAGGTTTCAATGACAATGGAGGAATTATTCAAAGACAATATGTCATCAGAGATCTACTTTGCCGGGTTTGCGAATGACCTCGGGAATAAATTGGACCGTCTAAAGTTTGAATTTGAGGGCCTGGAAAACGGAGTAAGTCACTTTTTTGCATACTGGTGTGAAATTTTCATATGAAATATTAATTTGATTAAATTGCCTATTATTTTCATACAACTTAAAGACCATGTTCCCACACACATTCACAATGCATTAACAAGGAGATTACCCTAATAGAAGTCGTGTGATTTATCACAAAGGGAACACTATTGAAAATCAATTTGGAATTGATTGATCTGGCTATAAAACGCGACACGCAACGCGAGTGACACGAAATTGTATTCTAGAAATGCAGAAACATGTTTCAAGTTTCTAAAAATAATCGGGGTTTGACGAAACATTACAATCATCGTGATCATTTCATGATAAAGAATACATTTGATTTTTCATGATATAATGAGTATTTCAAGTGACCCGGAGGATTTATAATGGATGTCCGCTGAATGAAAAATGCTAATTCATAAAACAGATCAATCAGCTGTAGGAATTGAGTTGACAAATTATGGACCATAAGGGAGCACCAAAACACTCAGAGATAGACATAAACTAACTATGTGTGTATACAGGACATCTACCCGTCCATTCATCATAATATACCCGGTAGGGCCACACTTGCAAAAGCCGTCATAGTAGATAAATTATATATATATTCAAGAGTGACAAGACACTAGCGAGTGATGACTACTCGCTGTTCAGTATACAGTAATCTTATTCATCAACCTCCGATCAACGTCCCTGAAAGCCAAAACTATAACTGAAACCACATTGAATGAAATCGATTTCAAAATACATACAGCCATGTAAATAGGGGTCACATTTGACCCCCATTACTATCACTGAATAGGGACTTCCTTCACAATAATAACAAACAATCGCACATCAGCCTATACAGCGAGAACTATCATATCATAAGTTTATATGTTTTTTAACAACATATCAATAAGTACTTATACACCTAAACTACGATTACAGATCTATTTATTTTGCAATGATAGTTACTTCATCTATTTAGACAATCCTCGAGGAAGACGAAGATGTGGATGAGAGCAAATTACAAATCCCAACGCAGGAGGAAGTCGACGGAAAGAAAGTAGTGAATGGAACGCAATCATTCAAAGGTGAAACGGAACAACTTCCACAAGAGGAAGAAAAAAGAACGAGATCATACACAGTGACTCTACAACGAGCCTTCTCGACAGTCAGCTTGATGAACACATTCAAGGTAGGTCAGAACCAGAAAGTAACTCAAGGCTGCCATACTGCCCTCAGACATTCAGGTGTCAGTTTATCTTAATATTTTTCAGACTCGGGTATATATATATATTGTATGGACTTTGGGTTTGACTAGTTCCGCCATTGTACTGTTAATTGGGATGTGGGGATGTGTAGGAAGAAGAGGGAGCTTTTTACTTATGCAATCTTTTATTTTCCAATCTATGCAAAGATAGCGCTATCAACCGATAAATTGTAGGGCTTGGAATTCAATAATAAAATTACGTCCAGGAATGGAATTTAATAATAATCCTTGGTTTTAGACCAACTTCTGGACCAGACATCGTAAAAGCAAGCACAGTAAAGGGACACAAAATCAGCCCGGAACAGAAACTCAGGACGAAAAACAACGTAATGCCTCCACATCATCCGAAGAAAGAGTGGAGAAAAACAACAACGGGACGCCGGAAATTAAAATATACGTTGTCGACAGCGACGAACCCGCAGAGCAGTCTATTGGGAGAACGAGCCTCTATTCAACTATGCCGCGAAAAGGAAGAAAAATCGGGAGAAGTAAGACCATGTCTCCTTCGACTGATCGGCCGCAAAACGTACTCGAAGTAGGACCGATACCTATGCAACGTACGGAGTCTGGTAATATCTACATTCCACCGGTGATAGTCGATGGCCAAGTCGTGTACGACTATCAATATTCGACCCCAGAGTATGTGGCAGAAGCGAGCAACGTACGTAGCCCCAAACATAAGGGTAAACTGGGTCGCAGAAACTCCCTGTCGAGATTACTGAGGATAAGAAAAAGCCCCAGAAAATCCCCTAAAGCCCCAGACACCCCGTTGAAAGTGTTGTATCAAAAAACTGTCTTGAGTCAGAGCGTACCCAATTCTATCGACAGCATTGGAACGAATAAAAAGAAGCAGAAGAAACAGGGGCAACGAGAAAACACAAGTCCTGAAAAAATCAGTAACGGGAAATCACCAGAGAAGGCAAAATAGACATGAAAGTGTTGAGGGGAGAAGGGGGGTTACAACCCCTTTATAAAGAGCAAATGGGACTTGACAGTCAATAGTAACCCATCTTTCATATGCAGTGTAGACCCAATATTGAGTTGGCTGAATAGAATGTATCTATGTTCATAATTAAGATACATTATTTGGTATAATATAAATTCATGTACATATTTAATGGTTAGACTACCTATTAAATCGATTGTAGATTCAATACAGTGTGGATTTTACCAAATTAAAATACTATGGTAATGGTAT
>QXVX01000702.1:0-11679 GCA_013436065.1 Halocynthia aurantium | reverse complement strand
CCAAATTAAAATACTATGGTAATGGTATACGATAAGACAGAAGTGGGAAGAGGTAATTTATGAGACCCCCAGATATTCTCGTCAATTTTTAATATACGAGAATATTCGAGAGGACAAGGCACTTAACGAGAGGTAAAGTAACATAAAATTCAGTTACATCTGTTACTTTCTTTATGTACAAGATATTTCAGTTCAATAATTTCTTTTTTAAAGAGTATATGTTACTTAGTAATTTTAGATTTCTCGTCGAACATGTCCCCTGCTAGACACCTTACAGGCATTCAGATTGAAGTCTGCCTCTAGTAAAAGATGATGTGATAGCGAAAAGAGAACAATGATAATGGAAAAATGTTTTCTGTTTTCTCAACGTTTTTCGATGCTTTTTAGGAAGCAAAATGCGATTGATGTACGTGTTTGTAAGATGAGATGAAAATGTATGCGTTTGTAGTAGAGGCTTGCATATTTATTGAAGCTGACTTAAGTGAAGTGAAGCCTGTGGTGAATGTTTGTTCGAAAGGTGTTATATAGAAGGAAATTGTATGTTGTTTGAAGGGATCCAGTTAGTGGATGCACTGTGTCTGTAACTGATTGTTCTTGGAGCCTATGTTTTTTAATTGCACAGAATCAACACTAGCTAGGCAAAAGTACATTGCCCTAGCATTTAACCTGTAGCCCAGGATCAATTCTATATGAAAAATTGAAATATTAGAAACTATATACTTTTATATTACGTAATACCTTCTGAGGAAGTTTCAGACCTTCTTTTATATTTGGTCTTCACTGCATAGGATGAAGACAATGAAATATTTCAATAATCAATCAGCGATTGCGATTACAGTTTATTCATAACTCTTTTTTGAAGTACCCTCTGCATTCTACATGATCCTTACATTTTTTTACAGTTTTACGGTCGATTTCTGCGTTTAATGTTTAATTGTTTGTTTTTCTGCTTGCCATACTATATTAAGTTTCTTTGCTGGAATTCTCAAATTTATGCTTTATATTTTCTTGTTATAATATAATAGGTGTATGATTCTCATGACAATTACAGGGAAACAGGTCATGTGACTTAGATATTGATACAATGTAAAATATACTGTTTCGCTATAACGGCAACTCAAATCCGGGAACGGAAATATTACTCTCAATAGTAAGTCTTAATATCAAACAAGAGAATCAATCCAAGAGATCTAATGACTCATTTGATATGTTCAGTTCTCAGTAATTTATGTGAAGTGTTAGCTTTCCAAATACATTTTATAGTTCAATAATCCAATATGTCGGAAAGTATATGCACCGAAAAACTTGGCATGATAAACTTATCTCATATTCACTAATTTTATGGCTAGGTATGGCTGTATATTAATAAGCAGAGCAATTCGATGAGATACATAGAAGAGTTCAAATTCTAACTCTGTTCCCTAGAATACATGTTCCTCTAGATGTCACTAATGAGTAGATAATCATTTTCACGCAATTTTCCAACCAAAAAAATGTTTTACACCAAATTGTTTTCCAAATTTTACTCATTTCCATCATCCCATGTTGACAATATTTTGTCTTTGCATAATTTTTTTTGCCATTTCATATGTCGATAATTATAATACGTTCATTTATATTGTGTTTTTTCATAAATAAAATTAATTTCTTGAGCAGCGTTAATTGTGAAAGGTAACCGTTACATGGATAGAAGCAAAGGCATGCTAATGAGGTTATTGTGAAGTAGATTAGACCCAAGAAATAAGAATTTTTCAAGTCATATTAGGTAACAAGATTCATCGAACTACGCTACGCAGGAACGCACATGAACACGAGCTATGGTGTGGTTCTACAACAGTTATTAATGTAATATCCTTATTTTGAAGTTACAGACACTATGCAGTCATACACTCACTACGACACGAGTTAATTCCTAAATATTCCAAGGCGTATCTTTACAGTTCCTGATGATGCTTACGAACTTTGAGGAGCAAAATACTCGGAACTTCGAAAACCCGTTAACTAGAAAGTATAAAATGCCTTAAATAACATTATTGCTCTATTATAAAATACACTTCGAGTTTACACATTAAGTTCCAGACAAAGAATTATAAGCATAAAATAACATAATACAAGGTATGATATCGTTCCACAACAGCTAGTGTTATAACAACTCATACTGCCCTTATTTTAAAGTCACATACACTTCCTGTAACATCTTGTAACAGCATTAACTTATAGCTACAAGACAGTTAATAATATTTCGAGAATTCTGGATCTGAACTCAACACATAACAATACCAAAAATTCAACAAGACAGAAATACTAAACTTGTCCAGACTCATTTAATAACACTCAAATCTCCATTTACCGCGCCACTGTCGCGATAACCACGGCGGGTAAAACATATGGGTGAAACTACAATTTCAAATACGTGAGCTAATTTTGCAGAGCTAAAACTAACCGAAACAAAACTCAACATATAAGACAACATCCAAGGACATTAAATCTTACTTACAACCTTAACTAGCTAACCTGCAACCTTAATCTACCAATAGTATGCCACTAATCACCGAACAAAGATAAAAATGAGATAAAATGTTATCTGACCTGCATTCCTTTATCACTGACAGCATAGTTGTTGATGACTGATAACGAATTCTGGAATCTCGCATTTCCAATCCCAGTTTCTTCGCTGATAAGCTGAGACACTGCTTTTATCATCTGGGAATATAAAACAACATTAAATATTTGCTCACATATAAGGAAGGGACCTGTAGGAATGGGTTCCTCGCATAATTCCGATAACATAACTGATAACAATAACTTCCAAACCATCTCGGTCTCAGTAGGAGAGTCAGATTTAGAGAGGGGAACTGCTCCCCGCTACCCCCAGACACCCCTGGTGACTTAAGAAATCTGTAACAGAGAACTTATCCATTGTACCTGCAACTGCGATCGAACAAAATTTCTNAAAATGTTTTACACCAAATTGTTTTCCAAATTTTACTCATTTCCATCATCCCATGTTGACAATATTTTGTCTTTGCATAATTTTTTTTGCCATTTCATATGTCGATAATTATAATACGTTCATTTATATTGTGTTTTTTCATAAATAAAATTAATTTCTTGAGCAGCGTTAATTGTGAAAGGTAACCGTTACATGGATAGAAGCAAAGGCATGCTAATGAGGTTATTGTGAAGTAGATTAGACCCAAGAAATAAGAATTTTTCAAGTCATATTAGGTAACAAGATTCATCGAACTACGCTACGCAGGAACGCACATGAACACGAGCTATGGTGTGGTTCTACAACAGTTATTAATGTAATATCCTTATTTTGAAGTTACAGACACTATGCAGTCATACACTCACTACGACACGAGTTAATTCCTAAATATTCCAAGGCGTATCTTTACAGTTCCTGATGATGCTTACGAACTTTGAGGAGCAAAATACTCGGAACTTCGAAAACCCGTTAACTAGAAAGTATAAAATGCCTTAAATAACATTATTGCTCTATTATAAAATACACTTTGAGTTTACACATTAAGTTCCAGACAAAGAATTATAAGCATAAAATAACATAATACAAGGTATGATATCGTTCCACAACAGCTAGTGTTATAACAACTCATACTGCCCTTATTTTAAAGTCACATACACTTCCTGTAACATCTTGTAACAGCATTAACTTATAGCTACGAGACAGTTAATAATATTTCGAGAATTCTGGATCTGAACTCAACACATAACAATACCAAAAATTCAACAAGACAGAAATACTAAACTTGTCCAGACTCATTTAATAACACTCAAATCTCCATTTACCGCGCCACTGTCGCGATAACCACGGCGGGTAAAACATATGGGTGAAACTACAATTTCAAATACGTGAGCTAATTTTGCAGAGCTAAAACTAACCGAAACAAAACTCAACATATAAGACAACATCCAAGGACATTAAATCTTACTTACAACCTTAACTAGCTAACCTGCAACCTTAATCTACCAATAGTATGCCACTAATCACCGAACAGAGATAAAAATGAGATAAAATGTTATCTAACCTGCATTCCTTTATCACTGACAGCATAGTTGTTGATGACCGATAACGAATTCTGAAATCTCGCATTTCCAATCCCAGTTTCTTCGCTGATAAGCTGAGACACTGCTTTTATCATCTGGGAATATAAAACAACATTAAATATTTGCTCACATATAAGGGAGGGACCGGTAGAAATGGGTTTCTCGCATAATTCCGTAATCGCATAGTCTGGGTTCCCATATAACTAGGGTACTTGGATTCCTGTTGTTGTTTTCTTCACTATCACAGATTGCACAACATTATTGTACCGGAGTTCCCGTCAATAAACCATAGGCGATAAATTGACAAATAGGGCATGAGGAATACAAAGTTCATCTACGAATAAGATGCATTAATAGGAAGTGGGGGTGTCTGGCCTTTGGCATGCTTCCCCCAGATACCCCTAGTGACTTCTGGAACTTCTGGACTTCTGGAACAGCGAACATATCTATTTTACCTGCAACTGCGATCGAACAAAATTTCTTCCCGACGAAAATTCAAAATTCGTTCTCATCAGCAGATAAAGAAATGCAGAAGCTTCGGATCTGGTGCTCGCGAGACGAGAATTACAACACCGGAGGGCGTGATAGATCAAGGAAGCACAGAGGTCGGCTTTCCCCCGAAACAAAGCTGATTGAAACTGCATAGAGAATATATGTGTAAGGAAATGTAAATCATTCAAAAATATATAAAATTAACAACATAAAATGCAGGGTGGAATTTATCAGTTGGCCCCTAAAGTTAAAGAGTACATAACAAGCCTCAGGTTCCCTTATCTACAAAATAGGATTGGGATCATGTTGAATTATATAAAGATGAGTTGGTATACATACCTTACACATGAACAATCTCAGTGATGCAAATGCATGCTTCAACACTGTCTCTGACTGACTGATTTGTAAAAACAATAGAAAAACTGAAGCGACTCTTTGGATCAATGGGTTGTCTCCATCTTTACTGAGCAAATGTTTCTGTAAAACATAAAATAATATTAATAATATTATTGGGATCTTCTGGCACCGAGGCATATTTTTTATTGGTATGAATTTTCATCAGCAGATGGTCTAACAAATAGATAAAGTTATGTACAGAGTCATGGTACAGCTAATGCCATTTGTCAATGTTTTATATCATCATATCACGTCATAATTCAATAAGTTGGTAAAGGCAATAATTCATTAAGTATCAATTCTAGCTTATTACAATATGATTATGATCACCACACAAGCAAATTCACTTAACGATAGATTGCAAAGCAAAATGGCAACAGATTCTAGATACTGTTTAGTTCAGAATATTTTGCTACTTATTTCATTTGGTTAAGAAAATATAGCTCATGGGTCTCACCATGAACCCCAGAGAGTGTTTCTATATTGTATATTACCAAGATCGAACCTATTTCGTATAAAATAAATATATAAAAAACAAACCCTACCTTAAAATGCCTTGTAAATTCTCCGAGAACGTCGAGAACAATCATTCCAACTTCTACAGCCAGATTTGCCTCCAACAATGAGTTTTGAGCTGCATCACCTTCATCTTCTATTAAATAATGGTTAAAATCACTTTTAATTGATAATAATACCCCGGTTGTCCGAGCTGCCATTGCTATTGAAAGATCTTAATTCAGAGGTGGGCAACCGAATTTATGAGGCATGCGGGAAGCTGCAGTTTTTGAATAGAGTACGGACCGTAACAGGAATTCAGTGCCACTGTTTTTGATGCAACCGTTTGGAATACAATAGGTCTACAATAAGAAGGTAGTATGACATTTAACTTACGGGCTACGTAAGGTTCAGCTAACACGCTGAGCTTGTGTTGATGAGCTGTGCCAGGTCTAATACGAAGAGGAAGGGTTAATGATCTGCTTGGTTTTTTAGAAACGGAACCAAACCTGAAAAGAAAGAAGATGTAAGGTTTTAGTTGAGAAAGCAGTAAAGTCCGAAACAGATCATACCACAATTTCTCGAATATAATAATTTATGGTAAATTTATTATTTCAGCTGAATGTTATACGTGTACACAACCCGCTACATGGCACCCCCTGAATAACATTCCGAATTGGCAAGCACCCACCTTAAATCCTCTGTAGCGGTATTTAAAGTCAAGTGTGGTTTAATTCTTATTAAAAACCCTCTTTATTACTTGCAATTACTACCTTCCTATCATGATTAACATCAAAAGACAGGATGAGCAAGTAACAGGGGAAAAATATTAGTGACTTTATGTAGTATGGAGTAACTTGTTCGTGTTTATTTTTCATTAGTTCGACTGATTTAGTTTTTACAAAGCGAGAACTGCTACATAAATTACTAGTATAACAACCAAATCCAATTTATAATAAACATAAAAATGACTCATGAATTTTAGAACGACTTCGCGTTAGATTATTTTGAGAGCATATTATATTCGAGAAATTAGGTCAGGTAATACTCTACTGAAAATGATCTTAAGTTGTTCACCCAATAAAATAGGAATATCAAGAATGAGAATCATAAATATGGATGAGAATCATGCCACCATTGGAACTGTTCAAATTAACATTATACTTTTATATAGTAATAAAATAAACTGTAACTCTATGCAGTATTCATGGATAAAAAATACCATGAGTTGCTGAATTTTACTTCGCATGCAACTTAGGAGTTTGATGAAAACCAGAACTTGCACAAAATTATGTACGAGATTTCTGATTCCGATGAGTAACGAAGAAACCAAAGATAACAGAAAATTGATCATGGAAATAATATTCACGTTATTATGAATATTACAAACGTTCTGTTGAGGTTACACCAAGGTTACATACACCATCACACCACCAGCGAATAAAATTATAATTTGATTGATAAAAAAAAAAAGGTTTGTTAAGGGACAAATGGATCAAAGTACATATCATGTCATTTCCAATACACAAGAGATATAATATGCCTCATAGCGCTGTTTCAATCCCTTTTCATGTAGCGATAAGCACCAGTTATTCTAGTAATGAGAAATTTTTAACTGCAGCTGGGATAATCTAAGAATTAACCATCATTAAGAACACCAAACATTTCACTACCCTACTATTTTTTAATCACATTACGATTACACAACTCCACAGCATCACACAACATGAATGATTGCATCAAATGGCAAATCAAATGACAAGCTGGCATGCTTTCAACAAAATTATGATTCCTTACCATTATAAACAGAACTGCCGTTCACGCAACAGCCACTAGTAGTAACTCAGCAAAAGAAATAAAATAATTTGAGAGATTAGTTATCATTGTGTTATCAACTGATAAAACTGATAAAGATCGTGGCCGAAAAAACAATTCCAATTTCAAACTTATCAATCGACTTGAAATCAGTTTTTTGATAATTTCCAACCTTTAAAACTCGATTACAAGTCGGGGCTTTTTCACTTAAAAATTACCGGTACATCAAAATATATAATTCACAATACAAAAGAATTTAGTTATAATTTTGGGGCGAAATAAATATATCTGCTTTGCTTTGGGACACTCACAAAGCACACTCACTTACAGAATGCAATGAAAGTTTCTGACGTACCTGAGACAATGAATTGGCTGCCTTTTTCCTGTATACTTGAAATGGTGCACGCATACTCTGAAGAAGAATGAATATTTTTTAATCGAATAAGGTAGTACAGTTGACAACGTGTCAAATCTCAAACTAATAAGTCAATGAAAATCCTGTTGAAATTTCCAACGAAAATGCGAAGGGCAACTAAATGAAAATAAACAACATTTCTCTGGATTTAGTTTCATTTTATATTCAAAACACCCATTCATAATGCCACTAAAGTTAAGAGTGAAGCCCAAGAGAAAGATCGTAATGGCTACAAAGCACTGAAAATGGAACTTATCACTAAGTGGGATTAATTTAAAACATGGCAATCACTGAGCATTTCGTTCAGGATTGTTTATTTTCATACTTTTGTATGTATGTATTTTTATTGTACAGTAGAATCCACTTAATAAATCCCCGGATTGTTTGTGTTTCTTTTAGTGATCATTTTTATCTTTCCGGTTAATAAATCCTCCGCTACTTACTACACCTACTATACCTTCTGTACTGTACTTAACTAATAGTAAACAAAACGAAAAACTTACTCCATAACATCGAAAAATTCAATCAATTCATCAGTTGTGGATTGCAACCAGAATCCTTTGAGAGCATCCGGAGGAATGTTTTTCAGAACTTGGAGGAAGCAGAGAAGAAGACTTCGAGATTCGGACAAATCAAAACGATCGGAGTTGGAATATCGTGTTGTGCTCGATAAACTTAGATTCTGTGAAAAAATATAACCCAGGTTTTTCTTTGCCAATAGATGATAAAAAATGGCCTCTCATTTTGCCTGAATATAATGAACACTCTATACATGTATCCCACGAAAATTTTCTCATACAATACCTTATCAACAACCTTATCCAAAGCAGCAACCGCCTGGCTCTCGTTGCCAACAAGGGAAGTTCTGGAACCTCGTGAAAGTAATCCAGGATTCGCTGAAAAAATAAGAAGAGTTAGATCAGGTTCGGCAACGTTATTTTGTAAAGGATAAAATTGAAAATATTTAAGGCTATGTGGGCAAAGTTGAGGATAACTACTAAATTCAAAGTGAAGCCTAATAAGTTATCAAGAAATGAAGCCAATATTTATCTAGTACAACGACAGTACTTCAATTAATATTCCAGTCAAACACAGCCCAACGCAGAGGAGTTTCAAACATACAGAGCATCCTTCATCGTAACCGAGAGTGTACTATGAGGTGACCCACTAATGAATATATAATGTAGCCCAGGATGACCCATGATTATAACCTTTACCTAAACATAACCTTCTCAGGGGAAATTAACTTTGAAACACACTTGAAACTATATAAAGTTCTTAAGCAGAAGATGATCTTACCGATTACATTGAGCATACTGGCATCACTGCTTTTTCCCAATCTCAAACTTCCACCAGATCTGTTACTGTCTATCTGAGAAGATGAATTGACCAAAGTGCTGTCTGCAAGCTTGGTAGGTGTCGATTCAAGATCGTCACGAGAAGACTGGAGTAATAACAAATTCCCATTAATAGAAAATAGAAAATAAAAAAAGTGTTAGAAAAAAATATGGAACATCTAATTACGTCTTCTTCGGAACTAACTTATATTTTTTTCGAAGGAAAGTGAATAAGTACTCATTTATGAAGTTATCAACTTACATAAGATCCATTGGATTCCAGCTCCAATGAAAATCTTCCTGCATTGTAAAGAACGAGCCTTAGGAATGGAAGATACAATGCCGCAATGCGAGATTGGTGATTTGTTGTGTTGTACCTGCAATATATATTTCATTTGTTGAAATTAATCTCCAAAGTTTATAAATTTATTTACATTCCAGTTAATGTAATAAGGTCCATATGTAGTCAAATGACAATGAGCTAAATTTATCTGGATCCTTATATAGACTACTAAGACTACTAGCAGAGCACCCTCTCTTGCCTGGCCCTTAAAGGACTTAATGAGCCTGCGGAAAAGTACTGAATAGTCGAGGAATTTTCACTGTTGGCCCCGTAAGCATTTTTGGAAAATAAACTGCCACCCATATTATTATGCAAAGATCTACTCAACCTGTCGTCAAATGCGTGCTTTGCGATCAGATTTCTGAGCGTTTCAATAGCAATGCTTCGTATCTCTGGTGGTTCATACATAGCTGCATTAACACTGCGAAGTAAATGTCCAGCCAGAAAATGATTCTTGCAGTATTCTTCACTCAAAATGTAATTGTAATCTAAAAAGTCGAGAAAACTAAATCAAAAGAAGGAAAATTTTCATAAGAGGACTGAGAAAATACTTGATGAAATCCAATGGTACTTCACAGTGTAACATGCTATGCAAATTTGGGAACAGGTAATGTAAAAGTATGTGTGATTCCAAACGCAGGATTCTACTCAGAATTTATATGGGTTTTTATAATTAGTTTCGCATTTGCAAAGCCGGAGTTTTAATACTTTCAATTGTATACCTCAAGGAATTGCAATATAATTCATGAAATACAAACATTTTAATGAGCTTAATATTTATGTTACTTACATTACTATCAATTAACTGATTAATACCATATTAATTTCAAATCAAACATCAAACTTATGCCATTGTATAAATGAACGTTCCACGATCCATACAAATGTACAAATGCGAGTTCCACATGACTAATGATGAGTTCAAAGTTCACATCTACGGTTAGTGATGACACAAAAATCATTCACACACACACATGTTCAAACCTTTCGGTTTTACAACAAATGGAGAGAACGAGTCGCGTTTCGTTATCCACCAACCATCATCTTCAACGGTTGAAAGAAAATATGTATTTGATGAATGGTGAATATAAAAAAAACATTTCCTACTAATAATTTTGGTTTGAGGTAAGTTTTATTGTAATGGAAAGTAAAATGTGAGAAGGCCTATCAGTGCAGTTTAGCTCCACCATAACAAAATCGTTGAGGTCCATAGAATAACATCGGGAAAAGTCGCAATAAATGGTTAAATAAGTTGTAAATAATAGTGTAATGGGGAATCGTATGTAACTTGGTCCATAAGTAAATCCATACGCAATCAAGGGTCAAATGTAATAAAGTAATGGAAGATCAAATGTAATAAGGTCCATATGTAATGGAGGGTCGAATGGAATAATCAGACAAACCTGTTTTCGATTTCTTTGAGTTTGCTGCGAATGGAAGATTGAGGGGTATGTAACATTCGTGGCTGCAGATTGCGCGAAGAAATTCAAACTTGAATTCAAAGAGGACCTGCAATGCATATGAATTATTGGGCTGCAATTGGTGAAGAAATCTATTCATAAACGTTACCTTTGCATCTCCAACATTGTAATTCTCGATGTAACTGTTAATAAGCTTGAACACAATTCCACGATCAAGATATCTGAAACAACTCTTGACAAAGTTTGCAAGACTCATATTAGCATTATGGACTTCGTTGTAGTGTGACTGTAAGAAAAATTTATAAATCATGAAAGAGTTGTTTGAAATTTCGAAATTACTTGCAAACTACAGTCATCATTTAATTGTCAGTGAATTACAAAATGCCTATTATCAGTGTTATTTCCCATTCAAAGATGCCGTCAATTTAGTGTCCCAACAAAGAGTTAAAACATGATGTATTTGTCGGTCTGTGTGCGTGCCAATAGGGGCGCAATACATTTGCTTTGTCCCAGGTGCTGGCAATCCATGCTACACCACGCCTAATGTGCTATTGAAATCGATAATTCGTGAACTAAAAATCAATCGTTAATCATCGACTGTAAGAAAAGTTGTGAAAGAGATGTTGATCCGCGAATATACATGAAATTAACCTGGAGACCATTGGTCTGAACAACTGTATGCTCAATTTGAACTGTAGATTCCATTGGAGGATGCTACCACAGAAGGGAAAAAGACTGGAGTGCTATTGAAATCGATATCTGGTAACTAAGAATAAATCGTTACCTTCCATTTGCTTATTATATGAGGAACAGATGTTGTGAGCAAGCTTTGAATGGAATGTTGAAATGAAACTGGAAATCTTTCATTTCGTCTCTGCTGCCATCTAAAAATAG
>QXVX01000701.1:0-12341 GCA_013436065.1 Halocynthia aurantium | reverse complement strand
CAGGTTGCGTGTAAGAGTTTATTGTTAGTTTATATTGTACTCTGTCGTTTTCATCCGCTACAAATACACTCCTGATTACAAGGAGGAACTCCGCTATCGTTGTCCGGTATCAGAAGGTTACATAAAACAAACATAACACGATGGTTAAATGCTGCCTCTTTGTAAGGTATTAATCAATACAAGTTTTTGTCTTTTAACTTCAATTCCATTCACAGGTTCGTATCATCAACACAAGCTTGATGCTACAAACTTACTAGCATACATTAAATTTCAATCGTATCATTAGAACAGTTTATCTGGTATATTTTACACTCCACGTCTCAACCAATATATCACGAGAGTTATTTTTCTCACCCTGCTGCTGGTTCGCTAGTCAGCTTATTTCTCAATGTATTACCCGTCAATCATCGTTCGGTATCCTGTTTAGGACATGATACTTTGAGTTTGACACATCTTCTTGTGTAAAGCGTTAATAGCTAGTAAATGGACTTTGGGTTTTATATGCATATCGTGGTTACACATATGTCAGGTTATTATACGTCAGTGTCATTATGTTTACCATCATCAGTTCTCTGTATTATTATACTCCCTATACAGTTAGTCATCTTCAGTAATTTATGTGTAGTGCTTGGTTAGCTTTCCTTACACATTTTTATAGTTCTGTCGTTTTATATTTCCATCGGAAGAATAATATGGATATATCACCATGTAACCTAGACTCGAATATCTTTTCTTATATAAACTATTGTTCACATGACCTTGTTTCGCACTGATTCGCTTGGCGCTCCGTTTTCATGAATTTATATTTTTTTTCTTATAACAGGATACGCCTGAAAAATGTGAATCAACTCATTTCTATTGTAGTGACGGTCCAACAATGAAATATATAAATAAAAAAAAAGTTAGTAATTGGATATTTTTTTAACTACATACTGTAATTTTTCAAGTATAACTAGCGTTTTTTTGGCTACGAAATTATCAAGATTTCACTGTATCTCTGAAATGAAAAATCCCTTAACATGTCTTTTGAAGGTTTGTGATGGAAACGAAGATTGTACTTCAGGGATCGACGAATGTCAGAATTGTACTGAAGGTCCATTCTCTACTGATAAAGCAATGATAAGCACAGTTGCACTCATTCCATTCCTATGGATCATAAGTAATTACAAATTTCAAGATATATATGACCCTTATTATTTACAACGGAATAATTGGTGGGGGGGAGGATGACCGGCCTATTTGATGGGAGGGTAAGAATTACCGGCCTATTTGATGAGAGGGGAAGAATGACCGGCCCATTTGATGGGAGGGGAGGGGTGTTCGTTGTAGCGGATTGTCCGATTTATCCAAGGGTGCAAGGTATATTGAAAATTTATCGTTGTGGGCCGTCAATCTTGTCAGCAGGCTCAACAGTGGTTGGGATGAAATGGCTTGAAGAATTGTAAGCATGATGTCAAAAAACAAGGCTGGAAGATGCCTTCTCACTGTGAATATCAATGAAAATTGCAGGGCAACACAACACTGATGTTCAACAATGAATGGCTGATTTAACATCTAGCAGACACTCTCACAAGCGAATGCCATGTCCTCATATAACATATGACGTGAACAGTAACTTATTTTACTCAAAAGTCGTCAGTTGTATCCGATATTCGTTGCTACAGGGTCTTTTGTAACAACGGTTTTCTGTATATTGAATTATTTCAATTTGGCAGAAACTATTTTAGTGCCACATTGTTAATTTACATATTTTTGACAACAGGATAATGAAAGCTATTGGTAGATTTGTTTTCTTTCCCTCATCCAGGTATGTTTGCAACATTCGGAAACCTGTTTGTGATCGCTTTCATGATTTGGAAACCTACAAATTCAAGACATCAGCGCGATTCTAACATTGAAAAAAGTCAAAATATGTTAGTGTTGAATCTTGCTGTTGGTGATATGTTTGTTGGGGTAAGTACTGATACGGTGGCTGATACATAAAGTCAGTATTTGACATATCCTAATCGACTCGACTTCGATATAAGTAGCCCATGGTAACTTGACAGTACTTTGCAGCAGTGTTTTTCAACCAGTATTCCGTGGAACACAAGTGTTCTGCGGAAGATCGTCAGCTGTTCTGCAACATATTCCTGGGACGGGTGCATTTCCCCGTTAAGATGTTTTTTGCTCAGGTAAAGGCTCTAACTGATTCTTGATCAAAGTGGAATTATAAAGAAGGAAATACGACCTGAAATAGTTAGTCTAAAATTTAACAAAAGCTAATTTGGAAACAAAGAAGAGAAAACTATTGGAGAACAATGGAAATTCTGCGTTGCGCGTTTGTCTTTCTTCAGTTTCTGCTAAAATATCAGCTTTGTGCTCATCCAAACAGGCCTATATCACACTGAGAAAAATTTGTTATTGTGTTCATTGTATTATTACCCCGTAATTTACAATTTTGTTAAATTTCGTTTGGTGTTCCGTGGCTCAAAAAAGGTTGAAAAACACTGCTCTACAGTACAACATTTGTGTACCTTAGTGTACAAGGGCCTTTAAAAACACTCTACTGCATCTTCCATGTGCTGTGCCTAAGTTGAAATAGGTGCCTATGTCAACTTGCTAGTATACTTATAATATTGTGCAACTTAGTGGACAAGTGCCTGTAAAACCACTGTACCGCATTTCCAAGTTTTATTCATCTGTTCCGTGAGCAAGACAATAGTCCGTTTATTCATCATCAAACTGCCTTGTAAAAAGACTTTTACTCATCACCCACCCCACGGTCACTCAGCTTCTTATCCACTAACCCAGTAACAATTCAGTTTAAAAGTTTTAAGAAAGGAATTCACTCGTAAATCGACGAAGTTAAGTTATTAAGTAAATATAAATTATACTTTTACATATTTAGATTTACACGCTTGCAATATCAATTCAAAACGTCATCCTAAGTGCTGGGGATCAATATTGTCTCAGAGATCAGGAATGGCGAAGTGGGAATGTCTGTTCATCATTAGGAGCAGTGCTAATGATTGGCTCCGAAATATCTGTGTTTTCACTTGCAATCATCACTGCATTCAGACTCAATTCTGTATTAAGGTAAAACATTGTCACCGGATTCCCAGATTTTTTAATTCTCGGTGATTTTCTGAATATAATGCATAAAGTATTTATTTAGTAACGCATTGTATGGTACGGTACACATTGTATAATACACACCTCAATTATGACATTCAAATAGCTGAAAAAGCTGTATACCCATGTATAATACACACCCCAACTATGACGTCCAGATAGCTGGAAAAGCTCTTTTTTATTTATTTAGTAACGCATTGTATGGTACGGTACACATTGTATAGTACATACCTAAATTATGACGTTCAAATAGCTGAAAAAGCTCTATACCCATGTATAATACACACTCCAATTTTAAGTCAGGACTCATGTCAGTGTGGTTAAAGGCACCTATCAAATTGCACTTCCACTTACACCTACTAGTCATGAAGACACGTGCTGTATAAATGTTGAATTGTAAATGGTGAATGTTTAATTAACATGTGGTAATAAACCGGCTGTAAATGTTGTAAACTCATGTTAGTAACAAACGTTGTCACAATGTCTCATCTGTGAATCTCACAGTAATATTTTTACAGCGACATTTTCTACAGTATGAGTCTTAATTCCAACCTATAAACAGTAATCCCTATCGCGGGTATTGTATTCCAGAGCCTCCCGCGATAGGTGAAAATTCCCGAAGTAGATACCACATATTTATTTAATCATTTGAATATATTTAAACGTATTTTGAACCATTATAAATCACTCACACACTCTTATTAACCTTTCTCACAATCATTTGACCTGTTATATAATTTTTTTACATTTTTAGCTCTTAAACATGCTAGTACTGTATGGCAAGACATTTATCATGAAATAAAATACATACAACCCCCCCCCCCCCCCCCCCCCCCCCCCCCCCATATAAAATCCGCGATGTAGTGAATCCGCAAAAAGTGAACCGCGATATAGTAAGGGACGACTGTATGTAGATCGGCTAGGTATTGAATGCATAGAAAATACTTGTTAATTTTTTCATTCCAGACCATTTTCAAGAATATATATGCCAGCTGTATATGTCAGTCTTGCAACAGCTTGGGTTCTTTCCATGATTATGGCTCTGGTTCCACTTGTGCCGTCTGCTAGAAATTATTTTACTGAAAGAATGTGGTACGAAAAAAGTTCGTTTCTGTCAACGATCGATCGCGAATACGTCAAAGATTTGACAACAACTCTGCTTCATCTTCGAAATAAAAGTTCAAGTTTCCTAGAAGATAACGGGTAATATTATAAATAGAGAAGAAACTGTATGTGTGTGTGCCTAAATCCTAGGGCTCTTGAATCAGCGCTCTGAAAATTTGCATGGGGTCTGCTGCTATAATATATGAGGTTAATTTTTCCCACGCTTAATTGCAATATTTTCTTCACCAGGGGTGGCCAACAAGTCGATCGCGAATGAATATGTGGTCGATCGCGAGTAAATACGCCTTTAAACAGAATTCTTAAAAGGATCAAAAAATTTCCATCAAGTCAAGTCGGATAAATTAAAAAGCACTGCTTTAGCAATTGTAAAGTAAAATATCTGCCGTACACGGCTAGTGAAGCACAACAACATAACAAGTAACTTTATGACGTGTGCAACTTTCGCCGTCGATATTGCAAAAGTACTGCCGATGTCAAAGATGGAATTTGCGCGCAGTATAAGCATTTTGATGCTTGTGTATTTTGTAAAGAACAAATAAAAAAAAGAGGGAGGTGTTACATTCTCGCCCCAACGAGTCCTGTTGGCAATTGTGTGGTAAATACAAAGCCAGGTACAGTAACAAAGTCAGAGGAAAAAAGTTACGTTTTTAACGAGGTATTAAGAAATTTTCTAGTCGATCTTTACCTTGGTGAAGTTGCCCACCCCTGCCCTATACAATGAATAGCTGGTGAGACGCACCATCCCAGGAGCTAATAGAAAATTTGAAGCGGACTTGCAAACTACGAAGCTAACTTGCCTTATTTAGAATTTTTTCATTGCATCATGTCATCAGCATCATAAAGGACCATAATAAACTGCAAGATGGACCATAAATTAGAGAACTTTGGGTGTGGCCTTTGGGTTTTCTGCAGAGCCAAGCCTGACCAATATATTATTTCTCTATATTTACAAAATTTTATTTATATTTCTTGCCAAACAGAGATATTGGAAGTTGGGGTCTCCTGCTCTCATTGATCAAAGAAGTGAATCCTGATTTTGTTCCCGCTCGTGAATTCGGATATTATTCAACTCATGGTGTCTGTCTTCCAAGATTGTTTCCTGATCCAATAAATGATGCTTCATGGGCATTCTCTCTCTTTGTCATCCTCCTCAATTTTGCTTCCTTCCTCTTTGTATTCTTTGGATACATTGTGATAATCCGGTGAGTGGACTTTGAACTCTTTTTCTGACTAAATAAGGAAGTGTTAACTATTGAGTCACCCCTATCTCATTTCTGCTATCTAATTTGCAGCTTGGTCAACATTTTTTTATTACTACGCTGAATCTTTTCTCGACCAAGTATAGAGATTGATGAGCCAACGGCGGTAATTTTATTTATTGCTGAAGATTGGGA
Source organism: Halocynthia aurantium (assembly GCA_013436065.1). Classification (NCBI taxonomy): domain Eukaryota; kingdom Metazoa; phylum Chordata; class Ascidiacea; order Stolidobranchia; family Pyuridae; genus Halocynthia; species Halocynthia aurantium. The sequence goes on along the minus strand of QXVX01000701.1, from coordinate 6,708 downwards.
GATTTATGTAAATACCTAGTGCCCCCCATTGCACCCCCTGATCTCAGTCTGCTCCCTTGAGAGTTCACATCACCCACAGGGGAACGATACTGCCCATGAACCATATATCGATTCTAAACTTCATATTAATTTCTTTCTTCACTCATGATACAAATGAATGCACTAATGCAATGGTTTGATGACCCAGATACAGTTAAATATCTTCGACTACTAAGATAACCAGTGCTTACTGCTCCGTAGTTTATAACTTATGGTTCATAACTTGAGATGAACTTATCATTTCATGGGGTGCTAGTTTTCAAATCAAAATCTAATTGTTCAATTTATAGTTGCATTTGTTGCCGAGTTGAGATCTTATTTATTAAGTTATTTTCAGTAAAAATGCCAGTTCTTCAAAAGCTTCAGCAACTTCGAATGTGAAAAGAGCAACAACACTGCAAAGAAAAGTTACTCGAATTGTCATCACTGATTTCTTATGTTGGATGCCAATATGTATCATGGCATTCCTACAAATATTAGGTAAGTTGAAATTAGGGGTAAATTTAGATGTGGGGGGGGGGGGTCACGGGTACTACGGACCCCATTAGGGTAGCTCTGTAGTGAATTTTAAAAAATTCGGGGGTGGGAGAGTGGCTCAGCGTTAGCGAGTGAGAGCGCCTCACAATTGAGAGGTTGCGGGTTCGAACCTCGCCAGAGACATCTCTGTGTCCTCGAGCAAGACACCAGCTCAAATTCAGCTTCTATAAATAGGATACTGGCAGCGTCAGGGTCACAGCAGCGATGATAATGACCTCCAATGAGGATATAGTGAACTCTTTGGTCCATCGTCATCACGTTAGTGACAATAGTTAATACCATCGCAAAATAATCATGGAGCATGGAGTTAGTCTGGGAACTTAACTGCCTCTGTAAAACTGTTTGTAACCAATCTTAGTAAAGTCAATAATAGCCTATAAATTAACTGCATTATTATTTCCAGGTGTCGAAATACCGACGCAAGTATACGTTCCTGTTGGCACCATCCTGATTCCAATCAATAGTGCAATAAACCCATTTCTCTATTCCAATGCACCTGAATGGATTTGGAATAAACTCAAGCCAGTTCGTGAGTTTGCAACAGAACGAACTGCTACTGTTTTAACTGCACTAAGAGGAACAAATTCAGCCGATCAGAACTCAATGACCGAACAAGTTGCTTCCCCAAGTCAGTTAATGGATCAAATGTTATTTTAAGACAACCAGCCAGTGGTAAAAGTAGCAGTATAATATGGTTTAAAATGAGAGTGTAACATGATTCAAAATGAGAGAAACAATACCAGGTTTTGTCCTCATTTCCCATTTTCAAGATTTTTTGACTCAAAAGGGGCATTTTCAAACTCCCTGTATTCATTGGGGTTTTGGTGGTACTTATATGTAATTTCAATTACTCATTTAAAGAACAATTTAGATGAACAGGGCTCTTGAATGTGTTATTTTCTCATGCTGTTATGTATATTTCAATTTTTCAAAGAATTGTGACCATTAATGATACTAGTGGTGCCTCGAACTTCGTACGTTCCAGATTTTGAATGCTTAATTCTTGAAAAATTCCATTTGGAGTTCGACAGATGCATCTACGTTTAGGCGGTAAAGTACCTTCGAACTGTTTGTTGTGTAAATTACCTTGAATTATTTGTATTTACTGTTAAGTTCATCAAAACGGGTTCGGATTAGGGTCGGGGAACGGATTAATTCACTACTGTGTATCCATGAACAATAAATATATTATTTTCTTTCTTCAGATGCTGTAGCAACAACTAATCCCAGCTTGCATGTAGAAATTTGCAGCGGTAAAGAGTTGATTGTCAGTGATTCGAAATAAAGATTTAGCTTCGAAGGTATTTTATATCTTGTTATTAATCAGTGATATAAAGTCGTCTCGTACCGTATACACGGAAACTATCAATATTTTCTATTACGTAGTATTATAGTAATGTGGTATGCTTCATAAGTCACTTATATATATTGTTAAATTCAGAATAGGATTTTGACCATACCCTAGATACACGAATGAGTTCCTGAAAATTGCTCTTGAATTAAAAATTTGTTAAACGAAGATGTTGTTACTGGGTTACTGAAAGGTGGGTGATGAGGCATCAACAACTGATATGAACTCAATTTTATATGCAAAATAGTTACAATAGGACCCTCCGTCCAAGCTAGCATTTCTCAAATATTTTCATCCTTGCGAAATCCTCAAAATGATATTTTGGCTGAATTTATGATAGTGCATTGTGATGAACACAGATATCACGTGAGTGACATATATTATAAAATCTGATAAAAAGAATACTCAAAATATGAATACTAACTAGCTAATACCTAATATCGAATTGGATATGTTAGTACAAATATTATTGCAAATATATCTTGCAAAATTGATGCAAGAGAAGTGGTCGTTCAGTGAGTAATACTTGTATTATAGATTTTAAGTTATGTCTGCTTTAAATTTATCAGGACTGATTTAGTTGCAATATGGCAAGTTGTCTGAAATATTGAAATGATGATATGCAGATTTTTATTTTGGCTGCTCTCGAGTGACCTCAAGTAGTATTTTATCTAGTCCAGATACGGGGTTTCTTTATTCATGCCTTTTCTGGAATTCATCTTGCGTCCATGTGACACTGCCTTTCTTCATTAATTTAAATTTATAGGAAATTAATGGGAGTTATATCCCGCTGGCCTGAAAGGAATAGTGGTAAATATATAGGGAATAGAATTGTATAAACACGTAATGACGGTAGTAATTGTGATTTATAGTAGTGGACAATACAACGATAACGGGTGGTGATATACTAACGTATAGACTTATGTTACTACTTTGCCTGCTATTATATTGTGTCGTTATTGTAGTTATGTAAAGATTTACTAGAAAAATTGAACACTATAAAAGCAGATTTACTGCAGTACGCGTTTTCGCCTATTCACAATCTCATCCATATGAAACAATGCGTTTCCGCCTATTCGCAATCTCGTCTATGATACAGAACTACAGTACATAATATATAATTACTTTGCCTGCTATTATATTGTGTCGTTACTGTATTTATGTAAAGATTAAGTAAAAGAAAATTGAACACTATGAAAGCAGATTCACTGCACTACGCGTTTCCGCCTATTGACAATCTCGTCTATGAAACAGAACTACATAATATATTACTACTTTTCCTGCTATTGTATTGTGTGGTTATTGTAGTTATGTAAAGATTCAGTAATAAAATGTAACACCATAAAAGCAGATGTACTGCACGAACATTCATTACCCAAACCCTGGGAACACCTTTAAAATTACGATAATCTACAGAGGTACCGACTTTACATTTACGCACTTCGATCAGCACTTCGCGTGGTCGTGCGTGATGTGAGTTACTTTTAGTCTGGCACCTATGTTTCATATGTTCAAAATCAATAATAAGTACACACAAGCCTACCCGCACGACGAGGCAATAACTCATGGGTAAACTAGGAAATTATTTGGATAATTTACTTTCATTTCCTAATGCTACTTATACTTCAAATACTCCTAATATTCTACTTCTCCAAAACACCAATCACATAGTTTTGTTGCAGACATCACAAATCCATTCACACCTTCGGCCCAGCCTCATATCGAATTTCAAGCGAAGTGAATTTATTTTGTATGCTAGTGCGTTAGTCATAGGGCGTATTAGTAAATAGTCGCTATAGTGTGTGTGTCATCTTAAGTGGGATTTGAGTCTCTTTTGTCCCCAATGTGTCCAGACCCGAGTTCCTTTGTTCATGCAATATTCTGGAATTCATATAGCGTGTATGTGACCCGGCCATTCTTAATGTGAATTCAAGGGGAATTTGTAGGAGTTGAATCCTCAGAAACAACGCAGTCAAATTTCTTGGAACCCGAAATAATATTTGTATTGGAGTAATACAATATGAAAATTCATACCAATCTAATATAGTAGAGGTAGATAGCATTCACAGAGATATACATTGGCCAGCAACAAATTCAAATTATAAGAAACCCGACCTAATCAGATTTAAAAGCTCAACATCAATCTTATATTTTAGACGCAATCCGTTAGACCTGGGAGAAATAATGATGAATAGCTTGCCTAGGTTCAAAATCCTTGAATCAAAATTTCATCTATATGAAACTACGCGTTTCCGCCTGTTTACAATCTCATCTAATTGAAATAATGCGTTTTCGCCTATTCGCAATCTCGTCTATGATACAAAACTACATAATATATATCGACTATGCCTGATATTGTATTGTGTCGTAATTGTAGTTTTGTAAAGATTTAGTAATGAAATGTAACATCATAAAAGCAGATTTACTGCACTACGCGTTTTTCGACTATTCACAATCTCATCTATATGAAACAATGCGTTTCCGCCAATTCGCAATCTCGTCTATGATATAGAACTACATAATATATTATTACTTTGCCTGCTACATTACCCAAACTTCCTGGGAACACTTTTAAAATTACGATTATCTACGGGGGTACCGACTTTACATTTACGCATATACACTTCGATCAGACCTTTGTGAGTCGCGCGTGATGCAAGTTACTTTTAGTCTGGCACCTATATTTCATATGTTCAAAATCAATCATAAGTATGTTGCGGCTGAAGTGTGTGAGTTTATTATTGGTTTAGTTTGTACTCCGTCGTTTGAACCGCTACAGATACACTCCTGATTACAAGGAGGAACTCCGCTATCTTTGTCCAGTATTCAGAAGGTTACATAAAACAAACATAATACGATGGTTAAAAGCTGCCTCTTTGTAAGGTATAAATCAATACACTGTTTTGTCTGTATACTTCAATTCTATTCACTGGCTCGTATCATCAACACAAACTTGATGCTACAAACTTACATGCATACATAAAATTACAATCGTATCATTAGAATTGTTTATCCAGTATATTTTACACTCCACATCTCAACCAATATCATGAGACTTATTTACTAGTGTCAAGCGGTAATATCTAGGAAATGAACTTTGGGTTTTATATACATGATGTGGTTACATGTATGTTCTGTGGTTACACGTCAGTAACATTATGTTTACCATAATCGGTCCCCTGTACAAATCTACTCCCTAAAAAAGGCCTAAATGCTGGAAGCTCTGGTGGGTAAAGTGGTTAAAACATAGCATGAAATACATGAGTAAAGGGCATGCACAGTATTATGAAATAGCGCAGCAGAAAAAATGTTATCATGATAGGAAAAAAATGCGATACTTTGCAATATGAGAAAAATGTCGATATTATGATATATATTCTATATTTTTTATATTTCTCTCCTTTTATTTCCAGTATGCAATTGAAATACAGTTGATCCTAGATATAACGGACTAATAGGGTGGAGCAGTTGTCCGTTATAGCGAAATTTTACGGGGAGGTATGAAAATAAACAAAAATTACAGAACTAATCTTCAGCTATTACTGTGGTTCCGGTTGTTGGTGTGGTGAGAGTTTATTGTTAGTTTGTTTCTTACTCTGTCGTGTGAACCACTACAAATACACTCCTGATTACAAGGAGGAACTTCGTTATCTTCGTCCGATTTTCGGAAGGTCGCGTAAAAACAAACGTAATACGACGATTAAATGATGCTTTACCCATAGGTGTCATAGTGATAATGTGTGAAACATAGGACCAAACAAATTTTAAACGTTCGGACCAGATATTCACTTTAACAGATTTTGTCCGTTGTATCCGAAATCCGTTGCATCGGGGTCCGATATATCGAGGATCAACTGTACATGAAAGAAGGTTATACGAATACTCAAGTAAATTACACAAAATGATACAAAATACGACTTTAAATCCTCCATCTCTAAACAATATATCTGTGTATAGGCACAGATCAAATCATACTACATACTATGGGTATCTACGTTCCCATCTTCAAAATTTTTATTCTCAGCATTACGTGTCATTGGTCTACTTCTATAGTAGTATAGTAGAAGTACGTTACTGTTTCTAGCATGTCAATCACGCATGTACATAATATCTTAAGTGTATCATATATGGTCATGGGAAGTCTCCATGGTAAGTAAAGTAGAACAAAATGAACACTAGAATTTTACGCAATTATGCAGAACTCCCGTTGCTGTCAATTATAAAGTAATCACAGTGTCACTACTAGCATCACCGTGCTTAGTTCACATCAATCAAGTGTGTCATCTACATTCTAACTTGCGTGTGATTGGCAGCAAACTATATATGTGTTACACACAGATACATGTCAATAAAATGAGCTGAATTTTCAAGTCAGCAGCACTGACATAAGTTCATCAGCACAGGAAGGTCTGTTACTCAATAAAGACTCATCATCTCCAGATAAGGGATGTGGTACTGGAATGCCAGTACCATCAGGAACAGGTCTAACAGCAGACTTGCAAGCAGGATATATAATTTTGGACTCGCTCTATCGAGAAAATCCTGTGATCTTTGTCATGCAAAGTTACAATCAGAAACATCATCACTTTGCGGGGGCCATATCATTGGATGCTTTCATTACATTTCAAAATTTCAAATTTCACAAGTGTGTAATTTCTTTCAGTTCCAGAAAGAGCGTACGACAACGATATGAAAAAAGCAATTCCTATCAGCAGTGATTTTTCTGGTATGATTGGGTGTTTTCATCTCTTCTACGGTAGGTATGATGTTTAAATATTCAC
>QXVX01000700.1:6389-25137 GCA_013436065.1 Halocynthia aurantium | reverse complement strand
TTGTACAACAAGTGCAGGAAGAAATACGGGGCTGACGTCGCATTCCCGAAGCTATACGACAAAGTAAAGCCGGAAATTGACGTCTTCAAGATCGGAAAAGAATACGCAAAGAAAACTTGATGAAGAAACGATGAACCTCTGATTAAGTTGTGCATCATTGAGGAAATGAAGAGTTTGACATGAGAGAACTTGTGCAGTCCTCGTACTTGGAGAGAATATCCAGAATTTACTTGATTTATAAAGAATTCAGAAATTTTAGTGGTGTGTGTCTGTGATTATCTTTAGTACTGTGAAAAATAAAAGCGTTCTTGCAAATACAGCGTTGGTTTCTTATTCTTTGCTAGTGAAATTTGTTAGCCTTTGGGAAAGGTAATGTAATATCAATCCGTGGGTTACCAGGACAATTCTCCCGTTGCCAAAACAATTGCAATCAAGTCGTAAAACCGGGGTAAACTGTGACAGATGCATACATCGTTTATATACATCAATGTTGCAAGAGATTTAGCAATTTGATCGATAATAGAACACACGCGACGCCAATAAATATTGGAAAGAGAACGGAGTAACAGGTGGTCAATGTATTTCGATTAGATGGATTTTCCTCTCAGTGCAGAAATCAATAATCCATCGTTCTCTTCCTCACTACGCCTCTTCATTAAATATTACTACAAGCCAGTTGCACACGCCTCTCATGAGCTATACCGATTTCCAATTGCGCTTTGTTTTTCAGCTATTCCCCAATTTTCCGAATAGCTTCATCTCGTTCGTTTTTTCAATTCATTTCTCGATGAGTACCGTCGTACGGCGTCTGGCTTCATAAATAATTGAGATGAAAAAAATGTTTTCGACAGAACCTTAGTTTACTTATTGAAGTAAGTTCGTTGTCTTCAGCAGAATGTTCGCAAGCGTTACTTGTACTAGATTCAGTCTGTCAGTCAGTCCTTCGTCTGCTCGAGACTTCATGAACCGACGCGTAAGCAGACTAGGAAAAGCTAGTGTTTTCAGAGTACTTGTTACACAAGGTTACTGCAATCTGACTATATCGGTTCAACTGAATAGACTCGAGACTTCAATATGAATATTTCAGAAACACTCTAACCTTAACCAATGCATAATCTATTTTAGATCAAAATCACAGGTATCACAAGAAGTGTAGCTTACAAAACAATAAGCAAAATGAAAGTTTTAGTATTTTTGTTACTGTTGGGAGTATGCTCATTTGCATCATCTGCTCGCTTGGGACGTTCTAAGAGTAAGAAATCAGACGTCAATGGAAATAAAATAGCCAGCGACTCTCAGAATTCCAACATTCACAAAGATAACGGAGGCATCGTTAAACCAGCACTGGTTAAACCTTCAGAGGAACTGGATCTCGTACAGGTTAGCTAAGTTTTTAACCTTATTCATGAATATATAAATATATATTACGACGATAGCAATCTTTTTAAAAATTATACATTATTTTAAAAATTGATTATTTAAAAAAAAAAATGGTGGATTTTACTAGAATATTTTATTTTTGATGAGCCTTCTGAATAAAATCATAATGCCGATTATCGATTAGTATTTAATTAATAATACTCTATCTTTATTAATTAATCACTCCGATTGAAAATTCAGGATTTCGAATCCACCCGAAAAAACATCGTGCATGAAAAACCTATGTCCAAGGACTTGGATCTCAGTATGCAACGTTTTCGTGATACCATGTCTCGTCAGCTGGGGCTTCCAACGACCAAAACAGACCCATGTCGCTATATGAGGTGCAGCCCTGGACAGGAATGCGTTGTGAAAGACGATTCGGCAAAATGCGTTTGCAGACGACACTGCAAACAACGTCACAATGTAATCCTCAATTTTTTTAATGAAAATTAAGTTTCTTCAAGGTACCGTATATAAATATTGAATTTTATACTATATTTAATAATTTGATGTCCTTTCAGCCAATTTGTGGAACGGACAATGGGTACTATGACAATCACTGCGTAATGCACAGACAGGCATGTATCTCAGGAAGAGATATCTACGATTCTCGTCATAAAGATTGTTTCTATAAAGGTAAATACTCGACGCAGTTAGACAGTTTACAACGTTCTGTATTTTCTAAGTACGATTATCCTGCTGCATACTTTCAAATTACGTAATGAAACAATAAAACTTAAATATCCCATCTTTGCATTTCTTAATCACCTCGACAGCTTCCGAATGCAGTACAACTGATTTAAAGGAATACCAGGGCATTCTACTACAATATTTCCGCAACATGGTCACCAGTACCAACGTGCAACCAAGACGTGCACGCCCTAACGCGGAAAACCCAGAGGAACTTATCAGACAGAAAAAAACCTTCAAAACCAGCAAACAAGACAGACATGACATCAACCAATTAGACACCCCGACAAACTCTGATGTACAATCTTCAGTAAAAGCCAAGCTAGAAGATAAACCTCGTGAAATTGTGACAGGAAAGGATGAAAAACAGCAGAACCCTTTCGATGTCAGGGACATCGTGATCGAAAAAGATGATTATAGCGACGAGGAAATAGAAATTATGACAAAGGATACGACCGGCGAAATGGTGCAATACATATTTAGTTTCATGGATATCGATTCGGATCGCAAGATCGGGAGTGATGAATTATGGGAGGTAAGTGATGGATTATGGGAAGAAGTGAAAATTATGAGTGCATGTGATGCGAGGTGGAAAAAAAGGGGGTGATGGAATACTGGATGCCGATTTTACTTGTGAAAACAATTATATTCATGACCACATTCTAAGCTAAGTACAGCTACGGCGAGACTATCATACATTATTCATTGCGTTTCCAGATTACGTCATTGCAGCATCTGAAAAATATTTTACCAGGGACCTGTTCTCTCTTCCACCTTCTGTATTACGGAGACCTGAACTTGGATCGTACTTTGGATATTTTGGAAACTTTTTCTTTGTTCAGTAAGTAGGAAATGTTACAATTTGCCAGTTGAAATATTTTCCTAAGTCCAAGAGGATAGCGATAGTTATACAAAGGTAAATTCTACAATTAAACGGATTAAATTTAACTTGAATTCCTTCTACATTATAAAGGTGGAACTTTTTTGTAATTTAAAACACATACCAGTGTGTTCGAGCTCGAATATAAACAACTACCTGCATAGTATTTTTCATCGCTGTATTATTAATATTGGCCTGTACGCGACTGTACCGTGGACTGTGACCCAGCACACGAGAAAAGACATTATTATTTCGCCATGAGGGATCAATATCACGAGCAGTGCGACATTTACGCAATATATTCAGTCAGTCACGCAGTCGAAATAAATTATTCAACACTTGCGGAATAAAAAAACAACTCTTCAGCTAGCCGATACTATTTTAAGTTCCATAATTGAACATTTAACATTGAAATTCTGGGTATACCTTCGGGAAATCTATTAAAAATCATTCTCTTTTTTAGATGTATCTGTGTTTCGATTAGCGAAAAACCAAAGATATGTTCAAAGAAGCGCCGTCTATGGCAACCCTGCAGACCTGCACTGCGGTATAGAGGGGGAAAATGAGCCTATTTGGCATCGTTATGGACAAGAACTTCAGGAAAAAACCGGTGCAAGGGTATGATATTCGTTATACGTTGTATGTACCGGTAATCTTTCGTTAAAGTAAGAAAAAACAGGCTTTTAAAAACGTTTGCTAACCGAGGAGTCATTTTGGTAATGGGACAAGGTTCCGTGGAGGACCTTGAACTGTAAGTTCGGTGACTACCGACTACATCGAGGTTTTGCCGACCAATAAGAAAACAAATTTATATATTTGATTATATTATGTAGCCAGATGCTTGGGATCTTTAATCTAGAAGAGGGTTTTAGTAAATCAATGAAGGATTTTTTCTCATGTGGCTAGATTATTACGTGGGCGCACTTGGACATCGATTGTAATATCTCTACTGTACGTAAGCTGTAATATATCTTGCCTGTTTGGCAATCATCGGAACATTGCGAGAAGTAGAATTTGAGAACTAATCAATAAATTGTTACGAATAAAAACAAAATCAATGTACTATCTACTTCAAATAATTGGTTCCAGAGAGAAATCGCACCATAGGGAATGCCGGGAAAGCCTGAGGGAATATTTATCGCAAAACATACTCTTATATTCCTAACCCAATACTTTGTATAGGATGTACTCTTATCGCAATAAAAAAATCCGACCTTAAACAATAATGTTACGACCGCAACCACGACACAACGACTGTTCAAGTAATTTTACACCCTCACCCCTATCCCTAAAAGCGACGTGAACTCGTGCCCGAAACCGAATCGAGTACTTATCCCAAACTACAATGAGGCAATATTTTTTAGAGCGGTTTCTAGCGTTTCATACAATGCCGTAAACCTCCTACTTATGTAGGGCCGATTCAGTACAGTCACACCCATATAAAATCATTTTTATTCACTAGATTTCCGGACCCATCCTTCATCTCAACGATGTTACGTCGAGAAATGCAGGGAACTATTCTTGCAGTGCTAAAAAGCGACCGACTATGAAACAAACGATCGACCTGAACGTTTTCATTCCGCCTAAAGTAGAGGTAAGTCTAAACCAGTGATTCTTAAACGGGAGGCTCCCAAGGAAGAAATTTTAATATCTGAGGGAATTACTAATATTTTATTTAAAATTAAAATGGAAGAGGAATTGAACCTGGTTTAAACAAATGCTCATACTACCGAACCTTGTGATCATTGTAGAATTAAAATTTTCTATTACAGTATTAGTAGATATATGAATAATATTATAAAAAATGTTTAGGTTCATCCAAGGACACAACACCCTACTCTGTACAGCAGCTCGACTATAAAATGTCACGCAGTTGGAGTGCCTCATCCTAAGCTTACTTGGAAGAGGAACGGTGAAACTTTGGATATGAAAAGTGGGCAGTACATATTGATGGGTAAGAAACGTTAGTTATAGTACGAGTTACGAAATTTTGACATTATACGGAACTACATACCCTACCTACTGATCAGAAAAAGAGATATTGCACCACATTTATAAACAGTAGGGCACATTTATAACAGCTTCACTTGGGTCTTCAGTCAAAAAATTCAAAAATTTGAACTCGTCAAGATCAACTTGGAGTCAAGTTCATGAGGTGTAAGTAAATAATATTTACTATAGCTGTGTGACATCTTAAACACATACACGAAGCTTTGGGCGGGCTAGGAATACTATTATTACAGGTGCAACCATCGATGGTCCAGCAACTCTTTTAGTCAAATTACAATCACACACTTAAATTCACGCAACAGAAAGTTAACGAGTAGTTAACTAACTGACCACAGATGGCGACCATTACCTAATTGTTTTCTAACTGGACAATCTACAATTTCAGCCAACAACACAGAACTACATTTCAACACAGTCAATGAAATGGACAGCGCTACCTACACATGTGTGGCGGAGAACAGCGCAGGACGTGGGGAGGAGGTTGGATCTATTTATGTTCAAGATGAAGAGCTTCAAGAGGGTAAGTTGCACACCATACAACAAATAAGCAATATTACGGTCTGGGGTCTGGGTAATCACGGAGTCACTAAGAATACTGATTTGGACACAAATGACAAGTCACTGGACTGAATGGCATCAATATATCCAAGGGTCGGGATCACAGCCATAGAAAGCTTTGATTGTGCCCAGGACAGAGCCTGAATTAGGCACCCACATATAATTCGATTCATTGACTGTTGCACAACCTTTTATGGAGAAACTTTGAAGCTATAGAACTTATGGAGCACAATAATTTCTATATACAGTGTATATACAAATTCCCCTGTCCCTTAGCACATTTATTTGAGTAGTTAGTTTTATAATTTTACAATGTGGGTTTGAATGTTCTCAACAGATTCCCCATCATCCTTCTTCGTTCACCATGAGAAAGGAATTTCTATCGTTAACCCTCACTCATGCCAGACGTTACGTACCGTGTCTGCCGGGGAGGATATACCAGGGCTTCTAAGACAGGTATAATTAACATTATTTCTTTCAATACTGTAATTGAAGTGTCCAATTCTAGATCGAGGGAACGAATCAGTACAGTACAGTGTATATCATGTCATTCCCTAAACACATATCATGAAGGATATAATATGTCACATAGCGCTCTATTGATCCTTCACACTAACTATGTAGCAATAGGCACCGGTTATTCAGTGGTGGAAAATACTTAACTTCAGTTGGGTTACGGCAATAAATTGGCTTGCCAACATTATGAATTACCAATAATACATTAGCTGAAGAAGTGAAGCTATGTACTATGAAATATCGTTCCAGAACAAATTATGCGAACAAGACGCCGATGGCAACAGGAAATGCAATTGGGGAGACAGCGTTTCGGTCGGACTCAAATACATATACACAGCCCAGCCAACGGAAGACAGGGTGGTTGTGATTGACAAAGAACAACAGAGAGTGGTCGAAGTAATCACGACCGACGTAATGCCGGTCCAGCTATATTATGTCTCTTCTACGGATCAGGTGCGTTCAAACATACAATATGTAAAACTGCATTCTAGGAGGATATTTCATGTACTGAGTCAAATACATAAAAGCTTATATCTTGATATTTCAACAAATAAAACATATTTCCTTGAATAAAGAAATGAAACAAATTATGTACATACCGTGATAGGTTTTCGTCTTCTGCTGGGTCGACAAGTACCGCAACAATTCTGAAATCCAAGTCATCAACGCGGCGGCGATAGCCGGGACCCATTTCGCGGAACACATCCGTCCGTTAATGGACAAAAGTCAGCAGGCTTATGACAGATCAGTATACAAATTCTATGTTCCTCCAGAGTCAGCACACAATCCAATCAACCGGTTTGGATTCGTCATCCACAAAAATGAGCCTGTAAGTGAAAGAAAGCTTCAAAATAAATTTTCAAATGACAAGAAGTATGGTATTGATTTTAACTATGCTAATACAAGTTTTTAACATTTTTGTTTTCAAATTTTTGTCAAATGCTGCATTTCATTATTCCAATGCTAAATATAACTGAAATCAACTTAAGAACCAACATTTATTAATTGATTTCAGAAAATTTTCAAATTGGATTTCTCAACATTGAACTACATCCAAGCTGTGGATCTGAGCCCTTACGAGTGTACACCCGTTCGCTTAAACTATCTGCCCATCGGTGGACAGCTACACATAACATGTGTGAGCGATACAGACGAAAAGGTTTCGCACATTCTCACTGTGGATATTGAAACTGATGCTGTAATCAATTTTGAAGAAGGTGGGTTTCTTTTTGTATGTGGGTAGGGTGGTACGGTGGAAATAGGGTATAGATGGTTGAAACAATTATAGGAGCGGGTTAGCACTGAAACCTCTACCCTTTAAGATAACTTTACCATAAAATCGAACTTAAAAATAGCCTTGTCAATCTTTTAATTAACATATCATAGACCACATTAAAGTTAGTGCGAGTGGAACCCAGGAGATGTGCCTTATTTTAGCTTATACATTTGTCTGTTTTTCCTGATGTAGGAAACTTCCTGTAATATATAAAATAAGGTTGATGTTGAACCCTTACCTCACTTTGAAAGTCTCTCATGCAGTGATTAGCTTGCCTTCAGAATCCAATTCATTGCAATCGCTCCTCTTTTTAACAGATTCTGGAATGTCGGAGGAATATTTTTCATCAGATTACAATTTTATCATCCGGCTGTTCCCCGATCAAGACACGATAACTTTTTACAACGTCTCTGACAGCGGAAAAATACAGAAATTCATGGTAATCTCTTTAACTGCTGAATTATTTATATCTTTCGGGAGATGAAGTAACTCTCTTCTTAAGTCTGCTCAATATAGCACATGTTCCATAATTTCACGCTTCTTTGCCAGGTGATCCGTACAAACTTTGCAGTAGCCGATGTGTATTTTGCTCGAAAGAAATACAATCCCAACGCAATGGTGGTCTACATGCTGGCCAAGAATCAAGGTATGGCTTTTTTTCCGCTTTACACAGTAGTGCATTATATAATACAATAGTAAATATATGTCACCATCTGCACAAGAATTTAACAGTAGCCATTAGCATATTGTTTGGCTCAAAACGTGCATTCCAAATAATTTGCAAATTGTGTTCCCAACAACCTTATTTCCTGTTAACAATTCGCCAAACGGCACATATCCAGTTTCTAGTAGTTTACGGCAAGATATTAAAGTACTTAAATGTATGATTAATTTCAATGGTACAGGAGCCATTATGATAGTGGATCTCCAGAAAAAGAAAGTAGAACTGATGGATGGGCTTACATTGCCAACAACTGAAAGCCCGTTGCCTTGGATAAATCGTACTAGACGACTAGCACCGAGCGGATGGTAAGAACTCTTTCTATAAAAATTGAGAGGAGATGCTAGTCTCAAAAACGCTATCAACATTAGAGCAACAGTGATGAAAGAGCTAATGTAATAGTCCACTAGGATTTGTAGGAACTACAAATTAGCGTTATTACATTTACTGAAACATGGTTTGTAACTCAAAATACATGTAGTGTAGCAATTTTGTCTGAAATTCAAGACAGCCTTGATTTTTGGTTTTAGTTATGACTGAGTTTGTGTATATGCAACATAGAGAGTATGTTCTACCAATGGTTTTGGTTATTTTATCTCCACATTAATAAATGACATATTGGTTAATATATTATATTGCCTCAAGACATCCGTATACCTCACAGTAAAAGTTATAGTAGAAATTATAATAAATCAATCCATACCCTGTATACTGGAATAATATATACTTGGCTATGAATTCAGTTTTTTTTACCCGAAAAGAAATAGATATTTATCTGTGATTTGACATGCTCTTATACTCCAGTACAATCTGGTCAACTATTCAAGTATACACCAACATAAGCAAACATAAAAAGTATATACAGTAAGCAGGCATAAAAGATGAAACAATGAATACAATTCTTTTCAGGTTCGGATGGTTTTTAGCCTCGACAGGACGGTCCGGTATGGAAATTATCGGTCTTAATTCGAACCAAGTCCTTTGCCGAATGAATGAGTTTGTGCATGTCACTTCGATATCTTGGTCCGACGGACATTTTTGATATCTCGATATTCACAACAACATAAAATATCCATAGCGTATATATTGTGTTTTTTAAGCAGAGGTTAAATATGATATCTCTTGTGTACAATCAAACAATGCCCTCTATGTATATACTGTACATAGTTATGGTACTTTTTTTATGAATGTTTTATTTTATCCCGTTTAACTATTCACTGCTAAGTCAACTTTAGAGATATATAAATATACAATGGGTAACTATTTTAGAATGGTTTGACATATGTATTTTTAAGATTACACATTCTACAGTAACTAAATCTTCAGCTGTTTATATAAATAATAGAGGATGATAAAATATCCAGTTTGAAAATAAGTCATTATCATGACACACTTTCTATTGTGAGCTGATATCAATGGACTTGTTGAGCCCACATCCAAATATAAATAATTTAACTGTTTACTATGGTGTTAACTTAGCTGTATAGGAATTGGGCACAAAGCAAAAGAATTGTACAATTTTAAACAGAAATGGTATCTTACAAATTAAATTTTCCATGTATTTAAATGAGAAAAAGCTTGAAATATATCGTCATGTGTAATAACTCTTGACTCTTTATTTATTGAAATCCAGTATATTCACTGCTCACTGCAAGAGGTGTGAAATCGGAGACATCCTCGATAAAAATAAACAGAAATCATCAGAGCACAAACCAGAACACTTCAAAAGAAGGAAAAGGCTAGTAATCAGCCATCACTTTATATATTACCCGGCACCATAATTTTCAGGGGGCCTGAAATGCAGAAAGACCTGGTATAGAAATGATACCAATGCCTTTCCCCGCAGGCTAAGCTGATTTATCCTCGCTGAAAAAATCCTACCCAAACTAAATAAAATTAGGTTTTGAAAAGACCGCACTTTTTAACTTGTACTTAGTTTCCATTCTTTCTTAATTTGAGTGATTTTCCTGCTATTCCTACATTTCAGCGCAGCCAGTTTTGTGTCTATGGCCTGCGTGCCTTGCCTGCTGGAGTAATAATACTTTTTCCAACAGGTATTGGAATACCAGCTATATCGATATACCTTCCATCTTCTATTCGTCTGGAAAAAACTGGTAAAGTGGGTTGAAAAAATTCGTGGATTGAATTGAAGAAATTTGTGGTTTTCTTGGTAATGTCAGCCTGGGCAATGTCAGCCTGGGCCATGTCAGCCTGGGCCATGTCAGGCTGCAACAAATCGGTTAAATTCGCATTGGTTTCGTTTCTCCAATCCTCGATTCTTCCCACGTAATTATTCCACACTTTCAATTCACATTTTGCCGACGTATTCGTTGTTCTCGCGTCTACACCTCCCTCGTTCATGGTAGTATTGACAAAATCACTTAAATGTTTAATTAAAACCGTAAACAGCTCGGAATCCATGTGAAATATTTCGACATTTTCAAGTTTTTTTACAATGAAGTTGCGATCTTCGTCGGCTGTGTTCAGTAATTCTGTGAAATTAGCCACAGCCTTAATACATTCATCCCTTAATTCATCCAAATCAGCGGTCAAATTTATCAGTCGTTCGAGCTGAGTTCGTTTCCATTCGATACTTGGGTCGCAAAGGCTGTTAAAGAGTTAAAACAAGTTCTTAAAATAATTTCCAATAACATTTAAGGTCATAGTTCAAACCAAGAATTGAAATAGATTTACGAGAATGTGGGGCTGAGAACGAAACTAAAATATACTGAACATCTTATAATTTCCAAGGTGTATTCACCCATATCATATCATTCATCCCATAACGGATGTCAAAAATTAACTCTCTGTCTTTTAAACTTCAGTACTACAAACTCTTTTAGGAGTCCTGGTGTAAGTGACGTGCGGCGTGAGCAAGTTGACAGGTGATGTGTATTTAAAGTCAAACATCCTAACGTCTTAAGACAAAGGAAGATGAAAATGATCTTAGAACTAGAGATATATTTCTCAAAGTTCCCTAAATGGGGTTTGGGAGATTGTGTCTTGCTCAAGAACACGGAGAGGGCTCTGACGAGATTCGAACCCGTAACCTCTTCGAACCCGTAACCTCTTGGTTGGAACTCAGTCTCACTAACCATTGAACTACTTACTCTTCCACCCGCCTAAAGAAATATTGATAGTTTTGAAAATCACCAGTATTCCACTAAACTAACCACGTCACAGTACCATTTTTTTGATAGGGAAACTGTTCTTCCATTGTAGCAACATTGACGTCGACTTCGATCGACAACCAATCCAAGACAACATATGCTTGATGTTGTATTGATCGGCCTTGCACCACAGCAAACGTCAGCTTTTTCTTCGCTGTCAGAAGCGTTTTCCGAATCTGCGATAAAAATAATAATGACAATAAGTACAGTACTGCATTGCACTAATTTGTAATCAAATTTCATTCATACCTGGTTCCTCACAGGCAAGAATTGAAGATGTATCGCGGTGCAGGGTAAATATCACCAAGAAAAATAATGCCTTGGCAAAGACAACCATCGTTTACATGGGGTGCAATGTATCTTATGATTTTCTACAAATATACAATACTATATTGTTGTATTGGTTCAACGATTATTGCGTTGGTAGTAAATTGACTTTGCATAATAAACTACCTAATTCAAGATGAAGTCTAATAATTTTATACATGATTAGAAGTCAGAATGTGCAGGCCAAATAGCAAGCCATAAAGGGCACATCGTTAACAAACAGATGCTAGTAATTATCGAGTACTGCGCGACCTACCGAAACATAGTTTCAGATACGGAGCATCCTCCCTTGTAACCGGAGTTTATTATATTAGGATCGACAAAGACAAAGAGATATAGCCTTTCGCCAAACTTCTTCAAGTAAAATTATACACAATTAATAATCAATTCTTCCGCTTGTTACAAACCATTATGTTGATAACCGGAAAAGCGATATAGTGTACAGCGAAAACCCGGACTCATTAATGATACTCGTATCTCATAAATAAAATACGGAATGACCATTCGTTAGAGTAGAATCAATTTTAATAGGGCTATCTTGGATTTACTAACTCCTTTGTTTTACTTAGATAGTCAGCTATCAGCCTTCTCTACCTGACATCTGTTGAGTAAAGAATTTCTGCTGATCCTGGTAGTATCCGATTTCACAGGAAAGCAATGCTAGAGCTTCCACAAGCAACGCTTCTTTATGCACAAGTTTGATCAATATGGGAGTCCTTCGAAGGAATGTAGTTTCTAAACGTGCAACTCATCAATCACCGATGTGTCATTAAATTGAATCAAAGGTGGTTGAAATTAGGTCCACGATAGGCGGTTCGGCTTAATAAGTAAGTGGATGCATTAGAGCAGTAGATACTCCATTCTAGCATTAAAGACTTCAGTAGGGTATACCATGTTGCATAATTGATTCTTTTAAAGTCATTTGATAAACATGATTCGAGTTTGTGAGTTAAGTTTGTGTTGACTGATTATCAGTCCAATATTATGGAAGTTTCGGCTGCTGTCTTAACTGATAAAATATTAACATACAGTAAGTGCTGGAGGTGTAGGAAAATATAAAATCCTCATCGAATGCAGCAATGTAACTATAAGACATAATATATTGAATTGAAAATCAAATCAATATGATCACTAAAAAAGTCTATTCAAATGCAACAGTGATACGGTGAATTGTGGCAATACAGTGTTTTTTCTAGCAATCTAGGCTCTAGGGCATGGTTAGTACGGTTTTTTCTTACAAAAGAGTGATTTTTGTACTATGGTGTACTTACTTTCAAACCAAACTTTTGCCTAACCTATCCACCATAGTATTCCGTTATTTTCAATATAAACTGTTCTATTACCTAAGTTCTCATGTTCCACGACAAGACCTCGTGGCTTGTCACGACTGGGACGTGTCACTCACTGTTTGTTTGTTTGCATTTTGTTTTCTGTCGCAATATCGATTAGCTAACACATGTCGAGGGAGATAAAGGAACTGATGCAAACATACTGTCAACTGCCGATTATCAGATAATATTTATATATATATTAATCATAATTACGTCATAGAATGAAAAGCTAATCTACAAGCAATAATTAAATATTAATTTTAATTTTCAATATTGCATTGCGTCCAGTGTTTGGGCTTAAAGGTTCAGTGATGCTTTGCACAGTACTGAGATTTGCTAAGCAGGTATAGAAGCGGACAGGTGGTAATTGCCGATAACAAACTAAGAGTTGAACAGCCCAAATCTGGCATTCGAAAAATCAAAAAAGGTTCTAAACAATAGGTAAACTGAAAATCTGGCTGTGCTGAACACGCTGTAGCAGCTTTAAAGCATGTTTGTTGCATGAGTTGATAATGACTCTAGTGGTAATAGGAATTGATGTGACGTTATACAGAAGAAAATTTATTGTCGCCCATTATCGACGTTGATTCGACATTTACTTACATAGTATCAAAATCATATTAAGTCCATTCCTTAAGCCCCAAACCCCAAGATGGTATTAAAATACAGCACGTCCTCGGTAGAGTGCCAAATTTGGAATGTTTAACTTCTACTACAAAACCGTTACACATCCATTTAATAAGGTTCATTTCAAGTGTTTAGGGATTTCGATGGTCTTGGGTGTTTCCCAAGTGAAGCCTTCTCTTCCGAAATGGCCGTAAGTGCATGTTTTCTCGTATATGGGTTTGGTGAGGTCCAGCTCCCTACAAATAAGTACGAAAATGAATGGGATAATGGTATTGGTCTGGCAAGCTGTCCGGGGTTTCCGTTTTACTCTACCCGTACTTATTATTCATTCATTAAAAATATACTGCTTGTCATATAACAGTAAATAAAGGTACTATTGCGTTTCAATGTTATGGTTATGGATTAGCTTCTCGTTTCTATGGGATATTGCAGCTACCATTATAACTTCTAGTACTGGACAAAGTTAGATATAGAACTGCACAAGTAGAGGACTACTTCATGTTAAAAGAACTTTATCTACTCGATCATGAGGTGAGTCAGGCTATTTTGAAGATCTTGCCTGTTACACGGGCTAGTAAGTATTATTCAACTCATACACCTTGTATTCATTATTGTACCTTATAATAACGCCGGGTCGAAGGTCGAAATTGTGCAAGACGATATCGTGCAGCTGCTTATCGGCATACTTTGACGTTCCATAACTATGCACATAGATAGCCATCGGACAAGCGATGCCGATTGCGTAAGAAACCTATCAAAAAGGTATTTTACTGATATTTTGCAATATATGCAGTGTAGGAAATCAGGAAAAATATGAAATAAATTCTTCATACCTGAACTAGCACCCGTTTACAAATGCCGGCGGCCGCCAGGGATTTCGCTACCCACCGTGCAGCATAAGCTGCAGACCTGTCGACTTTGGAAGGGTCCTTTCCTGAGAACGCGCCCCCTCCATGAGCACCCCAGCCTCCGTACGTATCCACGATTATTTTGCGGCCAGTGAGACCAGCGTCACCCTGGTAGATAGTAGTTAGATATTACAATACATGTTATTCACGGTGGAATTCAATTTTTTTGGAACTGATTCTCTTGATTCTAAATCGATAGAGATATTTACAAATTTGCACTCGTATTCCATGGAAGAATGCTCAGATGAGGAAAAACTTTGATTTTAAATTATAATAATTTTAATTGGTCTTAAAATGTTGTAAAAACGCGCCTCTATCCAGAGACAAGCTAGATGTGGTTATGTTCCGGTGTAGAACTTTAGATGTCTACCGAAACCACCGAGTCCCACAACCCATCAACGTTTATCATGACCTGGTTCGGATTAGCTGGGTTTCTTGGCAGTAGAACAAAGGTGAAGCTTAAATATTAACTAATAAACTTATCAGTTAGAACGCGCGAATCAAATACTTGCTTGCTAAACACAAACAAGCTGATCTAAACTATACTGTACAATATTAATGTTCAGCTTACCTGCGGTCCTCCCAATGTAAACATTCCTGATGGCTGAATGTGGTAAACTGTGTCATCGTCTAGATACTGACTGGGGACAACCACTTTTACAACCTATAGCGGGACATCAACGGGAAAGGCTTTGTTAGAACACCGTTAAATTAAGGCTACTGTGAATAAAATATTAGGCTAGGCTATATATCAAGAAGTACGGTACAATTTATAACTCTGAAGACTTACAATCAAACAGCTGAAGTAATAAAAACATCATGATTTCGGATTTCAAACTATTTACTGTACAGAGAATGTGATAACAAATGCAGACTTAGAAATCCAGGTTTGCATTTGTACTTTGCAACACTGCAAAATGTTGATACTTTATATAGAAGAGAAGTACTGTATTTACAAATCTTAACCGCGTGTAACATCATCTAGCCAACCTATGGGTAAATTCACCAAACGAATATGCATGATATTACGGAGCACCTTAGTCATATTATTACAAATAAATGATGCTAAATGGATACCTTTTCCATGATTTCTTTTCTGAGGTCCTCTACGGCAATATCGGGGTGATGCTGGGCAGATACTACGATCGTGTGTACCCTCATTGGTATGACAGCACCCTCGTCCAACTTGTGTTCCACCGTGACCTTTATACACAGGTGTTAAGTAGGCCTACCATTCAACCCTTTACTAGCACTACGAGGGCTTTAGATTTTTACATTGCATTTACTCTTTTGATAATTGCTTCCTTTATTTAAAGTCTATATTTACATGGTATTATATCTGTATGTCATATTAGAAAGACGTTATTGTTCGAGGACCTTATCCATTTTTGCAAGGTAGGTAGAAGGAAGCGGTCTCTCCACGAAAACAACTTAATCGTTCGACATCTTATTAGGCATTCACATGCTAACTTTACTTAACAGTTAGTTAGTCAATTCTTATCACTATGGGCAAATATTTGGACATATTTTTGTCGCAGGACAAAAGCTATTTCTAGGTCTCCGAAATGTTTACTTTTAAACTTGCTGATACTGGTTCGAACAGTCCCTCGAAAAAAACAGTTTAAACAAATTCCGGGATCAAGAATCGACTCCTACTAAACGTTTGCTCATTTTTAAAATGAGGTTTGCCCCTTTCCCTCGTTAATACAATTCATTGCAATATACTTGTGTTTTGGAGTCGGGCCTTAGCCACGGCAAGACACCACTTCGCCTCAGCTCGGAGAGTTTTTTATTGAGATTGTGGGCCAGTTTAACAGTCAGTGGCATGAACTCTTCGGTTTCGTTAGTTGCATAACCAAACATGAGTCCTTGGTCGCCCGCACCGATGTCGTCGTCTACTTTTCCCGCGTGTATTGCATTGGTAATCTCGGGTGCTTGTTCCTCGAGGGCAATTAATACATTGCAAGTCTTGTAGTCAAAGCCTGAGAAGTTGAAGATGATGGAAAAAATTGTAGCGGTTTTTATTAGCTTAGGCAAACAATAGGAAAGGGGTTACCAAGCAAGAAATAAATTCGAGTAAATGAATAAAATGAATAAAATTCCGTATCAGCAATAAACAAATCTTGCTCTTGGAGCGGTAAAGGTTACCTTTTCCAGAGTCATCATAACCAATCTTTTTGACGCAATCTCTTATGACCCTCTGGTAGTTGACGATCGCGTTTGAAGTAATTTCGCCCCCAACAAGAACCATCCCAGTTTTTGTGAAGGTTTCTGCAATGTTAGAATAAAGTTATAGTCAATTAGTTTAAAATTTACATGCATATAATATGAAAGAATAGCCGATGATCTGAAGATTATTTAACATTTGAAAATTTCTTTGGCGAAAACCCTTCTTAAGAGTTCTATGATTTTCCGTACCAATTATTGTTGTCTAGGACGTACAAATGATACCATATGCCGAAATTATCTCGCTTGAACTTATTCCTTAGAAACTTGGCTTCGCCCGACCACGGCTATCCGAAAACATAATGACCTGACTATAGGTCAAATAGCTTTATGCCCGAAGAATATTCAAACTTACGTTGGAAAATATATACTTTATACAGTGAGATACCTAAGGTATAGCACGTGCCCTGGTTCAAGTGGCCGCCACCGAAATTGCGTGAGTAAAAGGCATAAAAGCGCAGGTTGCAATTTTCATACAGTGCCATAATTAGTTAGCAATAATATTAACGAGCAGGACTTGAATTTTTGAATTGATATTACGGTAAATTTCAGTGCTTGTCATATGCGCTATTTTCCGTAGGTGTGCAACTGACTTTATAATATATATTTTTAAATTACCACATGCGACTTTGGCTTTCGGGTCCATCCTGAGATGAGCGTCCAGAATTGCATCGCTGATCAAGTCACACATTTTGTCTGCAAAAAAATGTATCAAACGATCAATGTAACGAAATCATTAATAAATATATGATAGGTTTATCACGTGTTAAGGGAGGTAGAGCGGTACACAATTTATTTTCTACCTGGATGCCCCTCTCCAACTGATTCCGACGTGAAGAGGAAAGAATCTATACCGATATGACTATCGTGATTCTCATCGTATGTTTTGTGGTCTATTCCGTTTGCTTTCTGCATTTTTCTGGCGTTTNACTTATTCCTTAGTAACTTGGCTTCGCCCTACCACGGCTATCCGAAACCATAATGACCTGACTATAGGTCAAATAGTTTTATGCCCGAAGAAAATTCAAACTTACGTTGGAAAATATGTACTTTATACAGTGGCCTGCATACTTAAGGTATAGTACGTGCCCTGGTTCAAGTGGCCGCCACCGAAATTGCGTGAGTAAAAGGCATAAAAGCGCAGGTTGCAATTTTCATACAGTGCCATAATTAGTCAGTGCTTGTCATATGCGCTATTTTCCGTAGGTGTGCAACTGACTTTATAAAATAATTTAAAAAAATACCACATGCGACTTTGGCTTTCGGGTCCATCCTGAGATGAGCGTCCAGAATTGCATCGCTGATCAAGTCACACATTTTGTCTGCAAATAAATGCAATAAACGATCAACGTAAAGAAATCATTAATAAATATATGATAGGTTGATTTTCTACCTGGATGCCCCTCTCCAACTGATTCCGACGTGAAGAGGAAAGAATCTATGCCGATATGACTATCGTGA
This sequence comes from Halocynthia aurantium, assembly GCA_013436065.1. NCBI lineage: Eukaryota > Metazoa > Chordata > Ascidiacea > Stolidobranchia > Pyuridae > Halocynthia > Halocynthia aurantium. The sequence goes on along the minus strand of QXVX01000700.1, from coordinate 7,014 downwards.
TTCTCATCGTATGTTTTGTGGTCTAATCCGTTTGCTTTCTGCATTTTTCTGGCGTTTGATCTCTGTACTGTATACTACACTTACGTTCTATACAGCGCTGACTCAAACAATGTGACTGACTTGTAAAGGCAAGAGACTATTATATAAGTCGTAGATTCGACCCGGATTTGTTTGCTAGCAAATATAAGGGTCCTTTATTCATCAGAATCCCCGCGTGAATGCTAAAAATAGTTCGAGGAGTGGCCGAGTCAGCAGTAATTCTAGTTTTCTTGGGGCCAGCCTTCTTCTACATAGCATAACCAATGAACAGGTACATTGGGCGAGAGAATAAGAGAGACAGAGAAGTATACTTCACTAGATGTTGCAGCAAACTATCAACAAAGCGTTCTGTGCAAGAATAAAACAACCGAATGGCAAAGTAAATACATGGAGACACAATTAGCGCGACTATATTTGCTGTCGTGGGCCCAAGACATCCACCATCATAATTTTATAAACCCTTTTCTAAATATTAACAACTTTGCAATAATAATTGCGCCGGTTTCTAGACATCTGGCGACCATCTTTTAGATGACCACATTAATTCAAGCTCGTCAATCTCATAATTAACAAATTATGGCACTAC
>QXVX01000694.1:0-37876 GCA_013436065.1 Halocynthia aurantium | reverse complement strand
GAAAAGAGAAAAATACAAACTAATAATAGTTTAAACAACCAACACTAAACAACTTTTATATAAGCGGTATTCCATTTGCTATTCACTTGCAAGTGTTCCCGTAACTCTCCTGTCACAAGAAGAGTCAGCGAACCATAAATTATCATAGATTCGATTCCAACTAAGTAGACATATGTAGTGTTTTTCATGATATATCGGAACCTATTCCTTGCTCAAGCCATTGAGTTCCCGTTGTAGATGAAAAATTACAAAAGTTTCTGCAAATTGGATTTTGATGAATACTTTTGCATGTGTAGGCTTGCTGTTTGCATCATTTTCATTGGGGTGTAATGCGCCATATTTTCGCCACCCCCGATGTATCGTGTATTGAAACACCTATCAATTTTACATTGTAGCGTGAGCCAGGATTCGAACTATTTTTAAAAGATTAACTTGGAAAATCCGCAGTTAGTCAGTTAGTCATTCTAGACGTCCTTATAATACTATCGCCCGTGCAAAATTTCCACCGAAGCTACCTAACAAGCTGATCCCATTCCTCACTCCTTACGTCATAGGTAAGCAGTATTTTTCTCCATAGCAGTACAAGTATTCTGCTTGTAAAAGATCAAGTTGGAAAATCCTCATTCCATCAATGAATGTAGTACGTAGTTCAGTTATATTTAGCAGAGAACCGATTCGTAAATAGGGACTAAGAAATTTATTTATTTATTTTTAAATTCTTTTGCTTAAAATATAGTAGAAAAAATCCCCGTTATATGTGGTGTTGTTTTATCCAAGGACTACAGTCAACCACGCGATGCAAATGACACGGTCTCGAGAGCAGTAAACTACTTACAAATAGAATAGGTACTACAGTAAAATCCCCCACTAAAACTTACACTCATTTTGGAAATTCCATTCATACCGGCAGTTATAAGTGTACCACATTATAATAATATTACAATAAATATACGGAATTGTTTTAATTACAATATATACAGTGCAATAGTGTGAAATATAATATTTCAAATATTTCTTAATATACTGAGTACAATTTCTCTACCTGGAACGATTTTTGCGGTATTACGCGTTTCATAGCCTGATAAAGGGTTAATTTTTCGGGTAGACGAAAGAATGTTAAAAAAAAACTGTAACTTTGCATGGCTGAGAAGTTATTCAGGTGCAAATGAAACTCGACTTTACTGACGCAAAATATGGAAACCGAAACTAAGATTGAGGAGAAACGGAAGAGATAACACTTGGAATTTCTTGATCGGCGAGGCATATGCAATACCCACCTTGCCGAGTAGTTATGCTACATAACTTAGAAATAGGGGTTAAAAAGGTAGTTTGACAAAGTTGTATATTAGTCATACGGTTAAGACAGGAAGACGCCCTTGCAATAATTTCTCCCACGCAGAATTCCCATCTAAGTTCCAAGAACAGATGATCTCATCTCCCACTTTAAGTCATGGGTGCAAGATTTTTCATTTTTTTGTTCAAAACAGAGCATGAAATTACGCAATGGGAAAACAAACAGAACTAAAATTGTGCTACAAGTATTTTAGGGGTTCTCAAATAAGCACCTATCATACATGGATTTACATTTTTAGTAGCATTGTAGGAACTACTCATTTTTTTCCATTTCCAGTCAGTATCTGTGAAATTATTCGTTAACCGAATTCTTATTTGATATTGATTTATTGATCACCAAACAGGTATCTTATACAGAAATATCCAAATTGCCTTAATATACTGAATCTCATCTTTCCCGCATTGTAAATATATACCTGATTAATATAATCACATTGTTACCAGCCATTCGCACTACAAAACAGATACTTTTATAAGTACTTACTTAGTACTTGGTGACTAATGTTTGACATAGGAAGAAAATATAACAATATAACAATTCAAAAGAGTTTTCATGTTTAGATGAACACCCTTATTTTCAGACAAATAAACAGACAAGAAAACAACCACACAAGCACGTAAGCGAATGCAAAAACAAAGGGGCAGGTCATCCATAACGAGATTTTCTCGTTTGTGGGGTTACCCTGGGTCTATATATGAGCACGTCGCATTACAAAAAGTAGTCTTTCTAGAATCTGCAAACAAGAAGGTTGGGTAAACCTTGACGCGTAGAATTTCACCAAAGTTTCAATACAAAATAAGAGCATTATGGAGAATTACCATTCGCCCGGAAAGCATGCGGGCAAAGTCGTGATCGTTACCGGGTCTACACAAGGTTTGGGATTTGCAATAGCAAAACGCTTTTGCCAAGACGGAGCGAGAGTTATGATCAGCAGTAGAAAACAAGAAAATGTCGACCAGGCTTTGAAAGAATTACGTGATGAAGGCCTAAGGGACAACGTGAAGGGAACGGTGTGTCATGTAGCAAACAAGGACGAGCGTAAAGCGCTAATAGAAAAAACGGTGGAAGAATTTGGTGGAATAGATTATCTGGTGTGCAACGTTGCCGTCAATCCGCACGTTGGGAAAAAGCTCATCGACACCACCGAAGAAGCCTTCGATAAAATAATGAATGTCAACGTGAAATCAGGTTTCCTGATGTCCCAGGAAGTGGTTCCGCACATGGTTAAACGACAAGGCGGATGTATCATTTTCATGTCTTCCGTGTGCGGATTGATCCCAGAAGGATGGCCGGGCATATACGCCGTTAGCAAAACCGCCGTTCTCGGTCTGACGAAAGCGCTATCTTATGAGCTATGCACCGACAATATTAGGGTCAACAGCGTGGCCGCAGGGATATTCCCCACGAAATTTGGCAGCACGATTACAGACAACCCTCCATTACGAAAGCTGATGCTTAGTCGAATAGCTCAAAAGCGCTTCGGTGATCCGAAGGAATGTGCATCAGTAGTATCATTCCTTTGCTCAGAAGATGCTTCATACATGACTGGCGAAACCATACCTGTAACAGGTGGGCTTCCAACGAGACTGTGATTACGATAACATCATGTGCATATACAGTAATCTGAAAGGTACTACTGTGATTGAGTCACAGAATATCTCTCTATACACTGCTTTGAGTTCTACTACAAACTGTTTTTACCAACTAATGTACTTGTTTCGGTTCGTGAGCACACACATTGCAGAATGGAATAATTTTTCTTCGGGAAGCTAAACTTAACTTGGAAAATGTAATAACAGGGGTTTCCTGAAAGAGTTATTGTACCGGGAAAATAATTAATTGTTATATTGTTTGTTTTTAATCTAATGGAAATCAATAGTGTATTTATCAAAGTACTGTACACAAAAATGTATATATTTATGTTTTAATCCAATAAGCTAGAATTTTGCAAATTTATGACTGCATTTGAACGATTGATGAATGCAGATATACAAGTGGATTCATTTTCAATTTATTTATTTGTCATAAATGTCGCGTCACATCATTTGGTATTTATTCTTCTTAAATCCTTTCATTTTAATCGGAATATTTACAGGTTTTCCCATATTATTAAGAACTCCAATGAATCGCTGTCTCAAGTTATTATTATTATTATTATTTTTATTTCGTTTGGTCAATAAATTTGTAGTGCTAGTCGCTACAATGTGATTTTTTGTATGTGGTGAAAGTCGCTGTTTTGACATTTGGATTATTTTTTATAATATCCATTCTGCCCCTTATACAACACCTTTCCCATCAAAACGAAATCGTTTCCCTTTTCTCACCATATACATAGTATGAACATCTATTAATCTCCACACAAACGTGACCATGTTACCAGAGAAAGAAGGAGCGGAAGGAGCTGACACCCAAACTATTTTACATGCTGATTCTATTACTATTTATGAACGAAGAGAAGATATTCCAAATACTAAATATCTTACTTGCTTACTGTTACTGAATGTAGTTTGCAGTGATAGCGTGCCACTCAGTTAACAATATTAACACCCTAATGGCGATAACATATAATCTTGCAGATTTAGCATAAACCAAGGAGTTTAGTCTCGCAGAAAGATTTTCAACGCGAATTCGACTTTCAAAGTTTTAAAATACGCTATCTGCTTCATTCTGTTCATCGCTGGTGTTTATTTCTCTTTTACGGTTGCTGACTGTGGCATGCAAAGGGTTCTATACTGTCTTAGGCCACTAATACAACCCAGCAATACCTGAATCCTGGTGACACGTATGCACGGAAGAATCATTCAAGATTGTTATCACAGTTGAGAATTTAGATTTTTAAAAAACGTACTAGGGACTAACTCACAAATAAAATTATTGTACATTCTCAACCCAATAAAAATCAGTTTATCCATTTCGTGTCTCGATGCAAAATATAATCCAAAACAGTAAGATGACAAAAGTCCATTTCATAGATAACAAACGGTTCTCCCGACAGCGCGAATTAGTTCTGGTAGTAAATTTATTGACCCGAACAGCTTTCGTTTTGCAGTGCAGTATTTGCCGTGATAAAACGCAAAAAATGTTGCACGGAATAAGCTTAAACGTAAAATGCTCGAACTGAGGTTTCAAGTGTCTGCAGTTATTGGTAGAACTTTTAATAGCTTTCAAGCTCAATGGAAATCGAGACTGATATCTAATCCTGCAACACTTTCAAATCAGAAATCCCTGAGATAACGAAAGTAATTACTAGTGGGGTTTCAACCGAGATGCCAGTCATATTGAATTCGTCGGTTTGATTTCTTACTTGGTCCGGAGAATAACACACCCCTAATCATGGTTTTTTAAACACATACTGCATATTCTATACTTTATAATTAGAATATTTCTAACAAAAATCGTCGCAGGGAACAATGTCACAGGATAATATGACACTGTGAAAATCCCCTGTACCTGTACCGACATAGCTGAACTTGTATACGGTACATACCGGATCAAATGGCGCTAACGTAAGTTTTATATTTTCAATTTTAAACCTTATCCCTAAATCGAAATGCAACATAATCAAACAAACTACAAACTGTACTAATTACAACAGAAAATCTTTACTCCAATCAGCATTATGCATGTTTGTGCAATGTTTGTTTGGGGAATCTGGACACGTATAGTTCAGTTCATTAAAAACTAGAGGGAAAGAAGCCAACTACGTAAAAAATAAAAACAACTTGTATTGTATTTGAAGCAAGTAGCTAAATGTAAAACTAAAGCCCTGAGATTTGTTGCTGTAAGATACAGTGATAAACAAGTGCAAGTTGTTTCGCAATGTTTGTTTCTCTGTGCTATAAATATGTTATGCACCAGTTAGCTTCGAACAATAATAAGTATAAGACGCTAATTCAGTTTGTTGAGATAATTTGAAAAATAAGCCGATGCTCTCTCCCTTTTTAGTTTCTATCATAAAACTGCACAGGCAGGAGAGGATTATTAATTTTGATTTTTCAAAGTCGCTGCCGGTTTCGGGTAGACTCACAAGCGTTAAGCAGCGCAGAATAAGTGAAATTTACCATATCTATTTTCACCGCGAACAAAATCCCCAAAATAAAATCTGGTATTGTTTTCTGTTATAGCGGTGAATTTACAAGGTCTAATTACCCGTGTTATCACATAACAGCTATGACAAATTACCAAAAAATTTACAAAGATCGACCTTCCCCACAATACAAGATAGGGCTAGTGCAAATCAGTCTTTCGTCTATTCTTGAAAGAGTCGGAAATTTAGGGTATTTCGAGATTAGACTAATGTTTGTGCTTTTCCAAAAAATCTTTCAACATTACCGCAGTCGAGTTTCGAAACCGGAGTGGGTTAAGGTATTACGTAATGACTATTGGCAAAAGGAAAACCCCACTTTGAGCTGATTTTGCTTTCAAGATCGATCATATGTAGACACTGATAAACAAACTCAGGTTGCCCCTAAAAACACTCGGATTTCAATGAACAGAGAATCCCTGTTTATATTTTCAACGAAATTATAAAGGCTATAAAAGGTTTTCGGATAAGATCCGAACAAGACAGGTATATAGAAACAGATCAGATGCTTAACCTGCATTTAACCAGTAATAGCATGGAATTATTAATTGAAAGTATACCACATGTATAGATGCACATAATTTAATTCAATACACTTTAATGCCGTGATTTGAGGAGAAATTTAAAAAAATGCTCTTTATTGCCGTATAGCGGAAGTACAAAACACAGGTATGACGAGTTTGAAAAATATTATTTGATTTTGAGAACATTTAGTATAGCTTACCAACGAAAAGTCATCTGTATGGATATAATGAGAAGAGTGCGTTCGTGACGACCTTGTTCTTTCAAAGGCTAATAGGTTTTTTTACAACTACATGTCAATCCGCAATGTTTACTCAAAGCTTAGACTACAGTACATCAGCAAACATGGCATTCCAAGTCAATTTGCAGAGTCCTTTGTCGTAAATTCCCACCCACGAAACTCCCGTACTATAAATCCTGCTGGACAGGTGACTAACATGCTACGACAACAAGAAACGAGAATTTAATCTTTTGAACACAATTTTTGAAGGGTTCGAATAAATAACTTTCTTGTAATCGGCAAAGCTTCACCACTTCTGAATAGTCCGCCTTAGTCACGCTTATTGTGGTTAATGATTAAACAGTCACTACCGAAACTTATTTGCACTAGGAAGATGATATGTAAAGAGCATCGTGAAAGAATACGAACATAAAACTATATAGTGATGTCGAATTTTATGACAAATGACGTAAATTAGCGTACATTTACCACACCTAACAAGCAAATGCGTAGTTAACGGCGCATACAGGAAGGAGTGTAGGCGTAGTAAGTACAGTATTAGGCAGGACAGGAAACGCAAAACTAACATGAATAGTTGGAATATTGATTATTGATGAATTGAGTGAATATTGAATATTATAGTTGGAATATTGATTGATAACTGCAAATTTCATCAAAACCTTAGTAAAAAAATACTGGCCATTTATGGAAATTGATGCAACGTGGAAAAATAACCCTGTTGAAATCAGAAATCATTCTACGTAAAATCCATTGTACCAGTAACTGGACTCGAATATCGGCGAAGCGAATACAGTGGGGATTTATGATAGGCGATTTTCTAATCCCTAAATTAAAGGCTTCCCTTTTATTTACCTCTCAATTCTTTCAATTCTATCACAGCGCGTCCCTTTTATTTATTTTCATTACAACACAGTTTTTTATTATACATAGCACAGGTATGGTAGTAGTATATGGATTTCTGGTTTTGTAGTTCATTGAGTACGATGGAAGTATCATATAGCGAGGAACTGTGTTGTTAGCCTAAACATACCCTGGGCCTGGTAATCGAATAAGCACGCTACAGGTAGGTACTGCGAGCATCATCGCCTTCAATATTAGATTCAGCAGCTGAGACAGCGTTGTAAAAGACTGCACGCGAAAAATGGGCAGAAAGTTTCTTGGGAGAATAAGACCACACCGAATTATTTACCTGTCACTGGTAATTTTTCTCAATGCAATATTGTTTCGGCGAATTATTACTACGAACGTTTTCAGATATGAAAGGTTGAATTCCTCAAAATATTCAGACGTTCAGGCATATTGTACCATTATGTTTGAAAATGAGTAATGTGAATCACATGTGTTAAGTATCTATCCGGTGATCCTGGTAAAAAGAGGGAAATGTATTCTACGTATGAAATGATCACGGAACATGTAATTGTAGTGCGTTCACAGAAAGAATAGTAACGTGTGAGGTAAATTCCGGTATGCTGCGAAAAAAATTCTTTCCTCAAAATAAAATAAATTGTCATCAAAAGAATCCTATTTAGACACTGTCCAGACTCCACTCTTTTATTGTTCGCAGAGGTGCGCTGTCCAAACAACGACAGATGAAACAATCGCCGATAGCGTTATATTAAATACTCTTAGTGTGTTATTTTTCCATTTGTCAAACTGCGTACATTACAACAATTAGGCGTCACAATGTCATGAGTCCGACCGATAAAAATCACTCCACCACGCGCCAAAATAAACGCAGGTCGCTCAGGTATTATCCATTAGATGCAATGAAAACAAATCAGCTTCGTAAACTGTTCCAGCTACACAGGCGGTTTTTATAACAACTCGAATCGTTCCCCTTTTTTGACCGTAACAAATCGCTCGGACGATTTTGATAGAAAAAGCTACTGTCGGCTAAAGAATATTGAGCGGAGATTGTATCGTTTACACGCAAAGCACATCAAATTGTAAGCTAAACCAATACATTATCATAAATATCTATACATTGAGCGATCATTTCAGTAGACCTACTGAATGTTACCACAGAACAGTCTTGAAAGAAGCGGATTCACGTGTAAGAATTTCTACCAAACAGTGGACAGAATGTATTTTACTGTATTGCTGAGTTATAAATTATGTTAGTTTACAGGTATTTTACATAAAAATGAGAATCTTTGTAGTGTTCGAGGGATCCCGTCTAAATCTGGACATAAAACCAGACGACGCGGTTAGAAAGGTTAAAAGTATCGTGGAGAAAAAAATGCTCATCAACACTCAAGAGGACAAAAAGCAAGGAAAGATTTTAGATGTGAAATACGGAGGTGATTTTTACATCGATATAAAATAGTACAGTATAGTATAAAACAGTATCCTAAAACAATTTTGATGAATCAATAAGAATAAAACATATCTTTACAGGATTTTGAAACCTCGTTAATCGAAGGAGTAGTGTGATTTAAATGAACTAGTGGGTTGGAAAAGATGTCCCCCTTCTAATACTGATTAAAACACTGAATCACCACTGTACTGTACTGTACTCCTACTATTTACAATGTGCAGAATTACACTTATGTTGCGCTGTCTCGCAATAGCACTAGAAACAAGAAACACTAGAATTACACAGTAACATTCGTTCCTAGGGGCTTCACTGAAAGATGAGTGGATCTTAAGAGATCTTGGCATAACCTCGGGATCGACTGTCAGATGTGCGCTGAAAACAGTACATAAGCCAAAGCTCAGAGTGTTGCTAGGATACAACAGCGAAATATTCGACATATTGGAAGATATCAACCCTATAACAGTGAGTACACATTCAAATTAGGCTTGCAGACGAACGGAACAACCGATTACCAGGTTTAACAATACTGCAATAGAAGATGCATTCATTCTCCCTTTGATCTATATTTAACAGACGACAATTTCCACTATAAAATCAATTATATCTCACGCAATCGGGATACCAGTTTCAGCATATAGATTATGCTTGTTGTCGAAATCAAAAACCAGTGAAATAGAGGAAGATTTCCGTAGCACTACATTTTCGAAACCAAAAAAAGATAGCGAAACAGAGCTTTACGACTGCAACATCTTGTACTACTACAGCCTGGATTCGGGCGCAACTGTCAAACTGGAAGTTTGGGACGGATGGTCAGAATTTATAAGAGCAGCCTTGTCAGGTAAACTATCGACACTGAATTTGAATTAGCATTTTCGGATTTGTCGCTGTGATACCTATTGAGAATTGTTAATATTATTGTCTCACAATCAACTGAGCAGTGCGATAAGAGAATTTTTATAAAAATGTGGATTGGATAAAGTAATTTATCTCAAAAGCACTAAAATATTCATTCAACCAAATATCTTCTTCCGTAAGTTATCTACACTCTACAGTATTTGTATTTTCACTGGATTAGGACACGAGCAATTAGTGGTGGAGCATCTCTCGTGGGACGACAACGAAAGATTTTTTCAACGCAAGGTGGCGTTACATATTGCAGCTCACTTTGGTTACATGGGTCTGGCTCACGCCATGTTAAAGGTATGTCAGCGTTTAGCACCGTACTGCTTCAGTTTGAGTGGGTCTAAAATTGTGCAACTTGTTCAAATTTAGTCGGGCGCTCGCGCAGACATACCTATGGGGACGCATCCAAGTCGGGAATGGTGTAGCGAAGGAGAGCACCCCGAAACTAAGGACTGTGCTGTGCATCAAGCCTGCAAACGAGGAAACTTAGCAATACTGCGAATGTTTGTAAAGAATAATGTTTTGTGCCTCGTTTCTCGAGACGTAAAAGGAAGAAGTCCTTGGCAGGTAAAACTGTTAGTTCGGGAATGAAAAGTATGAAAGTAAAAATATGGTTCGACAGCAATAATATGTAAGGAATAAATTGCATAGAGTAGAATCTCTATTTCAGCCTTAGTTAGGAGAATGATTCATGCTATATCATTTCCTTAATTCGAGGAATACTACGCAATTCACATACGGAAGGGGGGTTTTGAAGTAAATACCGCTGTGAATTACAAATGGACAATTATGGAAAGGGGTACCAAAGCGGGGTTAATATAATGTTGCTTACATTTACAGATTGTGATAGACAACTCTCATAAAAACTGCTTCCGATTTTTGCTGGCTAGGCAATGGGGTAGAAAATCAGCGAAAGACTTTTCACTTCCTATACTGCTATACTGTCGTGTTATGAAATGGTGTGAGCGTGCAAGGACAAGAGCTCAACTGTTGTACGGGGCGTCTAAATCGACCTTACGTGGCAGGCCAATGAAAGCAGGCGCACTGGTGGGAAATAGCGTAGCTGTCGACGGTCTGTCTACGAAACCTATGACTTCGAAACCACTGTCGGCTATGCCAAAGCCTTTGGTTCAGCCAATCAAACTCCTACCAGCACTCGCACGCGCAAAGCGTAGATTTAAACGACAGCGATCGTCGGTTGTGTTTTACAACCCGAACCGGGCATCGTATAAAAACCGTACGGACAAAAGTTTGAGCAATCCAAGATTTTCATCATTGTCTCGTCGAACAAGTTCAAGATTTTCGTTAGGCATTAATACTCGATCGACTCCTTCTGTTGCCGAGGAATCGCTCAATTCCGTTTTCAATGGGGATAGTACACAGAAATACAAATCGGAGGACAAAACCAGCCGAGCGACAATTGTTAAAAATGTTTCACGCGTTCGAAAAAATGCAACATACATCTCTACTGGGATTTCAAAACGCAAGGGATGCATTCAAAAAGCAGGTGAAGTATTATCTGTCTCTAGATTCTTGCACCCCATACGCATACTTATGAGTTCAGTGAATTTTCTCACGCCGAACGATCGGAGGCAGAATCAAACTGCTGTTCGTTAACTTTTTATGTCCGAACGAATTCTTTTTTCCTCCAATTCGATTCGAGGCACATTCAAACTTAACGCGGACATTGAACGTACCTAGCTGCGTAAAGAACTCCAATTAAAATTACCCAATAACAGCAAATTCAGTTCAATAAAGTGTTATTGGAACGAAGCCGAGTAGCTCAGAAGGCATTGAATATCGTGCAACCTGTTTTGCGATCTAGAAATTCTGAGTGAAACTATGAATTCCAATTAATTTCCGGGCAGCCCTAGGACTAAAGTCCTTTATAATTATGACTCATTTAGTGGTTTCGATACCATTACTATATGTACCTAACATGTTGATCTCTGAATAGGAATTTCTAACGGGATTTTCTCGACAGATCACTGTACCTCAACACCAATACTTCCCTCCCAAGTTCTTGGGAATGATAGAACGCCTCGAATGACACGCAGATCCTTAAGACAATGGTCGGAAGGCTCTGCAACTACTACAGACGGAAGAAGTAGCGACCCAACTTCCACCACGCCTGCCTCAAAAAAAGAGAGAGTAAAGCCAAATATGAATCTAGCGAAGCGTGCAAACTCGAAAGCCAGTGCAGCATTCACACTGAAAACACTCAGTAGCAGTAGCTCAATTCCCTTGCCATCTAAGAGTGTCAGTGAATATGGAAAGCCTTACTTTTATTGCAGAACTTTAGACGTTAACGAAAGCAATGATCCGATTAAATTAACACTGATGAGCTTTGAAAAATACAGGGGAATGCATTCCAGGGATAACGCGATAAATTGCCTGAGTCTGGCCAGCACTTTCACAGAGAAACCGTGGCTGAAACAACTAAATATGGCAGTGTGCTTAGCGAGACGAGCTGTTATTAGGCAAATTCCAGAAGTGAGGTCGTGAACATGTTTTTGCCACTAATATTATCCAGTTTACAATGTTATATTCACATACCAGTCGTCTGCTAAGCCTAACTCCCTTTACAAGCAAGGCGAGGCATGTACGTCGTCGTCCAAATCAGAGAAAACGTGATAACTTTCAATCTATTATATATATATTTATCCTCAAATATGCTCGTATAATCAAGTATAAAAAAACTATTAACTCATACAAAGGTAAGTTCGTTACCTATGTTTAAGTGTCCTGCAGTTGTTACATTATTACTAAACATTTTTCTCCAAAACTGGTCATATATATACTGTATTGTGTAACGTTTCCGGTACATGTACTGTAGTTCTAGTATACAGTCTTTTTGAATAAATATTCTAATATTGACAACATTTTAAGCCACTGTGATTGAAATTTCCATGACAACATATACGGGTACGGGTACTAAATATGCCTGAATCCTTAAGTTTTACATCAGTCAAACGAGAAACACCAGTACTGTACTTCTGCTTTTTAACAACGAGTAACTTGCACATTGACCGCAGGCCGTACGGGCCGGGCCGTTACACACCTATGAGCGAAAAAATAAAGTGTAAGACTTCCATAGATTATTAAATGATCAGTAAATTTTTTTATTATGTTTAATGCTTTTTTCTTATTAGCATTCAACGCGCGCGCGCCCACAGTTTAAGAACTCCTGGTCTAGAAAGTTAATCGATATTAAAGAATCACTGCTAACCATTGTTTATGTAAAAATCAATAGTGCAGTTGGTGCCTGGACCACTTATTGTTACATCACGTAACAGATTCTCGACTGTATCACGTGATAGGCCCACAAGTTGTACAGTTTCGCAATATGATCCGACCAACAGCTATATTATCGGTTTCAAATTTCCCTTCAGCATTGAAGATTCGGAGTAGTTACGAACTAACAATAAAAGTATTGAAAAGAATGTAAACTCATAGTGTCGTTATGCGGTCTGATGTGCTACTAAATTTCTCACTCAACTAGATTGGCATGTAAACAATTGTCACATTGAAAAAAAGGGAAGGGCTCACCATTCGTACTCCTGCTTTTCGATACGCTCGACTGATTGCTTTACTGTACTGTCTATAATGATTCTATTGAAATCTTTCTACAGTATGATTTTGTAGCCTATTGGTCAACCTGTAATTACATCCCACAGTAACTGTTTACCTCTGTGATACAGGACTAAGTCTGAAGCCTTCTACTATTAGTTTGACGCTTCGAAGTTATTATTGAAGCTGTTATATAGATGTGATAATAATGAATCCCGACTCGTCAAAAAATCACGGTGATTGCAGTGATCATCCTAAAAGCAAGCCGCTGATTAACAAGGAGCCGCGTCATAACCATCACCACCATAAGAAGCATAAGCCGACTACTTTGGTCAGTGCTATTCCCTTTTTTATCGATAATTTTATCACGGGAATTGAATATAGAACTATCCTGATAGATTAATTTGTCTTGACAGATATCAATCAGATGATTTGAACCAAGTTATCGTAATAGTAATACGTTCTCTCTACCATTATATAACGTTTCAGTGTAAACATTCGTTATCATCACCGGATTTCTGTAATAATACGTGTCTTCCAAAATATAACTTTTACCCCAATATATTTCTAAAATGCTACACATTCTATGCTGGGGACGTGGCCATCGTTTTATTTTCTAAGCAGCTTCCTATTTATTTGGAATAGATAAAAATTGATTTACCGCCGCCACCACCTGATATCTGTGCGATATGCGATCCAGTGATGAGAGACGATTTGAATTTGGCCATATGCACGACCATCTTTTGTTGGCTTTTACTTGGAGGATTTCCGGTTATTTTCGGTTTCGTATCAATCGCCTATGCGATAAAGGCGAGTATACGAAAATCCGTTCGTCAGTTCCCACTGGATAAGTGAATCACATCATATGCTGTATTTTCAGGCACGACAGAGTAACTTGGAAGGAGAAAAAATAAGAATGTCGCACATTTCCAGAACGATTTCTTGGATAGGCATGTTATTCTTCATAACGGTGCTTACTATAGGAATCGTAATCATGGTTACATGCGGCGTACTGTAAATTATGTTCAATATAATGCACCCATTTTAATGACGTTTTAACTCCATGTACCCAAAATACTCGGATCAATTATGTTTATATTCTATGGAAAACAATGCATCCATCCACTCATGGCACTGTTTTTGTATGTAGAATAATGATTGGAAAATCAACAAATAACGGTTCGTGAGTTGGAATCTTGCAGCAAGCGCCACCATACGGCCACTTTCCACCGAACGCGTTCATCAGTTTAGCTCTATAGCTGCTAGTTAGGTAGCGAACCACACGAATGAACTGTGTTCGTGAAAATTGTACGTGGTAAATCCGAGGTGTGTCTTGTGTAGTGTTAAAACTCACCCAATCGTACAGTCAGTCACGGAACATCGCTATGAATACACACAATAGGCGAAGATATTCTTCAATAAATGATTTTCCATTGTATTTTTTGCGTCATACAATTGAGGGCGTCTAATAATCAAGGAAATACCGTAGCTTTACTATTACGAAATAGTGAATAGGATTCGAAATTTGAAAGAGTTCTGGAATAGCTAATGTGACTGTTTTGCTTCTCAAAAGATTCAACTGCAGGTGAATAGAGTTGAAACATCTTCATTCATTACATGCTTTTAATATATTGATTTGCGATGCTCCTTGAATAATATATCCAAATAACACAAGGAATGCACAATCAGACACAACATTGGTTTACACACAAGATAAATGAAAGCTATTAATTTACAATATATTTTACTGAAGATTAATAGCAAGGCACTCCATGGATTTTTCACAAATCTGGAACAATCTGTTTTAATTTAGAAGCAAGAATTCATATGCAAGACAAAAAATTGAGTTGTATTGGACCCCCATCTAAATCCCATGAATTTACTGATAATCTCGTGTAATATATTACCACCAATAACTGAGCAGGGAAAAGGAATGCAAGAATAACATCGCATTAAAATAGATTACATATGCAGAAAAATATTATTGTCATAGTGACGTTATGGGTACAGTTATATGTTAACTACTCGTGTCTCTTAGGTATCTTCGAGTAGTAACTATAATAGTAATAATGCTGAACAATACCACAAAATGTGTTACCTACCGATCCTCCCCGCACATAATTTTCATGCCTGGGTACTGCATTACGTAAAGCGGACAAAAATAGGGGACGACACAAACAGAGTTTTGTTCTGCCTTTTACACGGAAAACAAAATATTTACAAAAAGGTTTGATCGTATGAAAATCATTACTTTCGCTTTTCACCACTGTGGTACAGCATTTCAGTCCATCACAAATTTTTGAAAACAGTGGTGCTGCATCTGTGCATAAATAGAGCGCCGCCACAAAAATAAGTTCTATAGAAGTTGGAAGTCTGATCGGCATCAATTTACCGTTTATACGCGGTCAATCTACGCTAATGAAAACTTCGACCTCTTTGATTGTCATAATTAAACACTTTCTGGGAAGAGTTAAATCGGTACAAAACTGTGTAAGTGAGGAATTGAGAAAATAACATGCATTTTGTCATTGCTAATTAACACACGATTTGTTTTCACAATGGCGGTGCAAAGTGCTTGTGCTTCGGGATAAGCAAAACAAAATTCCGAGTATACCAAGCAACACTCGATAAAATAGGTTATGATCAAGAATAGACACTAATGGCTCTTACTAGTATGAGATGATATCAGCCAGCCAAGCGTCATGTTTTTATAACAGTAACACAACAGAATCTTCTAGATTTGAAGAGTATGAAATCATGGATGCCAGCAGCAGTAACAAAATCAATAATTGGAAAACTCGGTAAGATTTTGGGGCTAGGTCTAGACGGTTACTTAAAATAGGACTATTGCAGGTTTAGAATTTTAAAATCAGAAATACCAGGGCAATAAAGATTTTTACTACTCCTCACTCTTCTTCTTCCTCCTCCTCCTCCTCTTCTTCCTCATCTCCAGCTTGTTTTCTCGACTCTAGACTTCCTTCAAGTAGAGTTATACGTTTGCTCATCTTTCGGATGGTCGCTTTTATTTTCTTAATATCATCCCTCATTTCAACAAGGTTGACGCCCTATTTTTCGAAATTGAAAACAAAAATGTTCAAGACAAGAAACCACTAAAGACTTTCAATGCAATGCCAAACAAGGTGTTACAGGATACAGGTTACAAGCAGGACTGAATCAACAAAATAACATATGATGGCGCTCAGTGCTGGCGAGTTGTCTCCTAAAATCGGCATCTCACGATCTGACAACGTTATTTACATGTCAAAAATTATGATTACAGCTGCAACTTCAAGACTAAGCTTGATGCGGAACTAAGGTACTCGCACTGGGCGAAAACTTACAGCTGGGCTGGGCATAATGAAGTTCACCACTTCTTCGCAATTTGAAAACAACCAATGTGTCATATATAGGATATTATTAGCTTCTTGAAGAGATATACAACAAAACTACTGGATACCTCAGGTATTCCATTATGGGCTGATCCATGATAATGTTCTGCTCCATGAGAATGATCTTCAGTCACTGCTTTCTGCACGCTGCCCGAAGTTGGAATGGGCCTGACTTTAGGTCTGGCTGCTTTTACTTCTTGATGAGCACATACTGGCGACACTACCAATCAAATGGATAGTCTTATATTTTAAATTCTTATTTCTAGCAATCAAAAGCGTAGATAAACTTACCTTCTTGAAACGGCTTTGTCTTAGGTTCAGCATCTGCACCCTGTGTCCATTCCAGAGCATTTAAGGCTGCCTGGCCACACTGACAGTCTGGGTAGATATCTTCCTGGAATCGCTCGCTCTGGAATACAAATGAATTCCTGATAGATCTATGTACACAGCACATTCCAACTTTTGAAAAATTATTATAAAATATATTTTTCTTCTTTAATCAGATTTCATCAATGCTATAGATGTATCTATATATAGTTTCACTGATAGTGTGTAGCAATACATGTACTCCCGACCTGATAAATATCTTTAGATATTGTAGTATCAAAACTATCAAAAATATGTAATGATAACATGTTACAGGGGGGAGCTGCATTTGTTTGGCAGTCTTGGTGAAACTGATAACGATTCATAAGTGTGAGTTGTCATTAAACAAAAGTGGTCTTAAAGCGAGGGGAACCTGAACACAAACAGTAAAACATGTTTTTCTGGTCCAGTAATAATTCAACCAAAATACAAACAAAAAAGTTTAGCATAAGATTAACCTTTCGTGGCACTATGAAAGATATTGGCTCTAATTTTCCTTTCGTCATCTTGTAGAACCTGCAAAAAAATCGTAAAAATGTTAGTATTCTCTTTTTTTCAACTAGAAAGTCAGATAATCTTGAAACAGAAAACTACTTTATTTTCTTATTTTCAGACTGTAAAAAGAACACCTATATCTGCTTCTAGAACAACTACCGTACTTTCGGGTGTATTACCCTCACCGTGTATAAACCACACCCTTGAAAAATCAACCATTTTCGTTTAAAATTTATCCAAAATCCATCTTTACTATGTACTTACCAAGTTACTACTAACTACACATGAACAAATGCGCCATATGCTAATTTCGAAACAAGGAGCTTAAAAATATTGGAGAACAATGGAAATTGTCTGCACTAAGCTACATGCACGAGTTGTTCTCTCGAATACTGTCTGACTCTCGTCGTGGCTCTCCGCTTACAGCGGTAGTTCTAATTAATATAAAATTTTTGCAATGCTCCCCATGTTTATTGTGCTTCATTACATTCTGATGCATCAGTTAGCGATAAAATTTCCTACTATATTTTAAAATATTATTATTATTATCACAATCAATTTGGATACAGTGAAATGTTACCATTATTTTAAATGCTGTTGCGTGAAAATAATGGATGGATTTCGTATTTTGAACAAAACATTGAGATGATTACCTGATAAGATTTATTATTGCTTTCTTTTCAATGAATAATGAGGGATGTTATCTAAGAATATGTATGCTCTCAGAAAACAAAACACTAAAATAAGTTCCCGACAAGACAATTCTGTTCTAACCGATGAGTGCAATTCAAGTCACCATATACGACAGTTTCAAAATACAGCACTACTTATTGACTGTAACCTATTTTGAACAAAAATAAAACTTTTCAACATGTCTTGAAACAATGTTCAATGAAATACGAGTGTCGAGGCTACTTTTCCTGGTATTGTATTGCGTAAGCGATGCAGCCTATTCATCAGGGGAAGTCCTAATATGGTGATATGTAGAGGCATATGACTCACAAGCATGAATACAACGTATGAGTTATAGCTGCATTTACGGTAGAACTTCGTTATATTCCTCTGTTACTAATTGATAACTGATGTAGTTTTAAAGTAACATATAGTAATTCTTTGAAGCTTAACTATAAATGATTTACCTTGCGATCTCATTATCTTTGTAATTCAGTAACCGCTTGGGAACAAAATTTCCACCTTTCTGCCCTTCCTTCGAGAAGAAGGCGGTCAGTTCATAGACATTGTCATCTTGCACCTCATAGTACATGATATTGCCCTCACCCTGCAAAAAAATACCAGATAACAAAAATACAAATTATTACTAGGATGTTGCTACAGACTTAATAAGTAGGGTGTTTTGACAAAGGGAAATGAGTAATTCGTTACTTCTACTAGTTTAGAAAATATGATGCATGTTCATATCCTGTTTTATGCATGTGGGCTGAAATCGTGTCATAAAGTATCATCTGTTTTCTATATAAAACATCCATTGTATCCAGTTTAGCTGTAAGGTGTTGCAAGGAACTGTATTTTACCTAATAAAATAATCACCGATCTGAAGTATGAAAGCGACCCATTACCCAGTACTATATATATGTATGTATATGTATATTATACGAGGTAAAAATGGTTGTTTATAAAAATTCAGGATACCTTTCCAAGTAGGTAGATCATCTGCAGGTCCATATCATAATGTATAAACATTTGACCACTGCCAGATCCCATTTGTACATCCATTTGTACTAGCTCACGATTCTGAAATAAACACCAGTTAATAATATATAGTGGCACCTAAGGCAATACAACTTAGAGTTCATCAACACAAACTTGTTTCCAGAGGAACATGCGCTTCTGTGCTTCCTTGTTACAGCCAATGGCCAAGATGGTACCGTTTTCCAGAAACACACATTTACTTTTGCTTGTGCTTGAGAAGACTGGAGCATCAGTCTTAATTAAGAGAACAATATAAATGAATAAACAGGAACATATAGCAATATATATAACATATAAGCAATTTGGAATTAGTGAAAAACCTGGATGATTTCGTCAGTCCTAGGGTTTATATTGTAGATGATTTGATTTTTACAAGTGGTGGTAAACCGGCTTCCATTTTTGTTCCAGCATAAACACAATGGATAGGAACCATCCAGTTCAATTTTTTTCCAGGTAGAGTATTCAATACCATCATCAGCGATGATCATACACGAAATTATAATGAAAGAGTCAAATCCTGAAAATTTATGGAAAAATAATAGTGATTGTAAGATAGCTCTGTAGTTGTTGATTTTCGAAGTTTTGAGTTTCTACCTCCTGTAGCAATGATTCCCTTCGCAACAGGATGCCACTGAATAAAAGTAACTTTTTTCGAGTGTCCCTCAAGTTCTATCCATTCTTCAGTTAACGATTGCTCAGTGAGCCCGCCATCCGGAATGAGATAAAGCTAAAATATACGGAGAACGGCATAAGCAATGCAAAAAATATTTCTTATGTAGAACAGCCAGAGACACTCACTTTAACTTTGCCATCCTCACCAGCGACGGCTAAAAGATTATCGTCGAATGGCGAAAACGCGATGTCCAGGACATTAAAGCTGGTGTCAATATAGTGGAGGTCATCCTGTCTTCCCGTCTACATAATGAATATTATAATTTCATTACTTGAAAATATATTTGATAACGTTACCTAGGGCATCTAATATGAATCCATCCATCAACTAATGACATCATTAACTTCCTGCCACGATAACCAATCTGAATATTATTAGCAAGGAAGGAAGCGGCAGTAGCAGAGCCTACCATATTCAAAATTAGTACTTACCCTGGATGAGTAAGTAAATTACCTAATGATCATTACAATGGCTAACCACCATATTATAAGCTGTATATAATAACATCAAAAATAATAAATCGGCTAGTTACATATGTTCATGCGGAATTAATTGTAACAGTAAATAAAGTCACCTTCTCTACAGGCATCACATGGACCTTTTTCGGCGAGGAGATCATTGCCACAAACTTGGCGTTGACTGAAATACTAGTTTCCCCACTACCCCCACATTCAAAATTTTTACTGATGTAGCAATTATCGGTTTTGTGGGGCTTGCCAAATACATGCCTGAATTTACTTTGTCGGACAATTTTTGACATGGTGCGTGTCAAGTGTGATTACGGAAAACTGTGGAAAATCTGCAAAATAACGAGACACTTATTATATAGAAAATCCAGTAATATAAAACTGTGAGATAGGTGATATCAAACAGCTTTATTTAATAGCTGCACTTATACGTATTACATCATTCTCAATTTTAACATGAATATGTTGGCTACGATATGCATTTGTCTATCAGCCTAAAAGTAATATCTAGATGACTTTTAAAGTAAAACCTAACCAAAGGTATTTTTTATATACAGACATCTGATTCATTGAATATGAAATTAATAAAAAATAGAAAAAAAAATAAACAGAATGCAATGATGTGAAATAATTTCTGATACAGCTGATAAATCTGGTGTGTTGATCTTTTGATACAGTTGACTAGTGAAGTTTAAATCTTCAAATAATTTAATCTTCAAATAAAACTGTATTCAGTTTGAGTGCTAGCTATTTATGTATCCTTACAAAGAAAGATCCACAGTAAATATGTATTATGTATATCTACACAGCCATACTATGTGAGGTAAAATAGAACAGACTCACGACCCATTTATTTAGTCCTTTAGATAGACAGGCGTTTATCTCTCTACATTTGGTTACTAATAAAGACTGATATTCAACAATAGAACCGCGTCAACTCGTGCGTAAGTTCACACACGCCCTATACCTTTACGGTACGTTAATAATTCACGTACCTCCAATTACATAAATTTCATGAGGTTTATGTACTTATAGGGTAATGCAAGATTCTCAAGATTATAGTAACGATCTTTATCTCGAATTACATCGGTAACCCTATCAGGTAACAAAAATTAGACCAGGGCCAAGGATAAACGGATAGTAAAATAATACTCGTTACTGGTTACAATTCCATTAGTGAAAATATAGAGGAAGTATCTAACAGATATGTAACACAGAGAGAACACTAACAATGAACAAATAAATCTAAACCACAGTATAATATACCGCAAGATAACTCGCCGGTAATAACAGAAAGACAACCTGCAGCGCTCTGAACTATACTGGACATAGAACGAGATTGGGCGTGACGTCTCGCGATGCTGGTTTACTTAAAGAGTATAAAAACATCCGGTTTCAAACGCGAAGAGAATAGAAGAGACAGTAAAAACTCATTCTCTTAATTTTCCACTCGACTACACACGGAAGAAGCTTATCTCATCACTGGAGGGCGCTTCAGATAAGTTACATAAGGTATCTCGTAGTTGATAAACTACAATTACAAGTATTTCTAATGTTGGTAATATTAATATGATGGCTATGGAAAAATACAAGTTGCATTATATTAAAATATAGCATTCACTTAAGGTTCTTTCATTAAATTGTATAATGATAATATTTTTAGATATATCATGGATCTGGTAGATCTAGTCACATAACAGCACTGTTAGTAAACGGAAACGGAAATGATGTTACCCTATTCTAATTACGTTAATATATTCCACGCTTGTCAGTGATTTATATTCCTATTTGCATTTTTATTGAGGAATATTAGTCATCTACTGATGACCTTTGCTGACATCGCTTCAACCACTTCCAGCATCGTGATTGTGAAATACTGCTATCTTTCCATAAACATATTTTGTTGTGTTGTGTGATATTGGTTTTGTACCTTTTTTAATCGAATAATGGAAGAATATTCATTGCTTCCTTTCTTTAAAAATGTCAATGTTTTTATTGCTCTATTTCGAGGCGTTTCCAATGCCGGAGAATTGAAAAACTTGATGATCAAAGGCGAAGTTCAAGCATGTCTCTTACAACCGAAATTAATACTTGACGTATTTCAAATCTTGATCTCAGTAAACAAAGCGTTGCAAAATGCCAAAGTGAATAAACTCAAAACAAAAAGCGTGTATTCCGAAATCATCTTCAACTTGTCTCCCACGAACAAAATTAACGAAAGCTTTAAAACGTTTGGTATTGACGATAAAACATTAGACATAGTAGTCGTAACTCTCGGGAAAAAAGAAGATGCTGAGAAAGTGGTGGCCAGAGTCCGAGGAGAAATTACGAATGTTATTGAACTAAATAATCTCGCATCCAAGCAACTCATACGAAAAGTTTACAAAATAACAGACGAAGAGCATGACCTTCTGGAATCTGTAGTTACAAGAATATCGTCGAAGGATATTAAATAAGATTGTTGCCTAAAACATTACATTCAAGTTGTACAGCATTTCGGTGTAGATTTGTAGACAGCTTTATAGTCGATGTTGTCATTATATTGTACAGTTGCATGCAAAAATTCTGCCACTATTCTAGGTAAAACGGGAAATTGGGAAATCCCAAATCCTTCACCTCTCCCAATAGACCGTTTCCGTCCTTTTTTTTTTTTCTAGTGACTTTCCCACTGTTTCTGCAGTTAATTGTAGCCCAGAACTATGAACAGTATACTAGTAACTAGTATAAGTATAATTATCTTTGCGTATGGTTGTAATGCTGTAAATGATGGCTACAACTTGGTACTTCAACATGACTTGGGTAATGGTAAGTTCCTGTGATGATTCTATAGACATCTCACATCATTGATCCAATATCCTTTGTATTAAGGTAATTTCACAGACAGAGCGGTCATTCATTTCCCCAGTCTAAAAGGAGACGAAGCAGAGTTATTACAACAGCATGAATGGCCAGATGCTCATGTCCAGACACTTGAAAATTTGAAAAATCAAAACGCTATATATAGAATACGTTTAAGAAATAATGTACAATCAAGTATTGCCGATGATGAAATGGATGACGAGCGCAGCAATGTCATGGGATTTGTATTTGTTGTAAGTTTATATCACATACCTTACCTACCTAGATAAAATTATACGATACTTTCGTAATGAAGCATTTTCAGAGTTTATTGCAAGTCACCATGAACTTCACTGCTAGGATATATAGCATTGCACCAAATTGTTTGTTGTAGGCTGCATAAACTATTGTATTCAATCTACAATATTAGGATGAACTGTTGAAATCCGGATTACAAGACATAATAAAAATACACACAGACGGACTAGGAAACGTCATATCTCTATCCATCGAAGCACGACAAAGTTCGATGCTGGATAGCGATGACTTGGGTACCATTTTGCGGACGTCACAGCCAGGGGCAGGAGCAATGTAAGTTCTGTTAAATTGAAATACTGAATATAAACATGACCGTGTTGGTGGAAAAAATAATATTGCTAAGCCAAACTGTGGCTATTTGCCATCCAGAACCTGTCTCACAGAGGCCCTTGAATACACATGAATATTAACTGCGGAAATAGAATATTAAAACCTATAACATTACACAATTTCAATTGCAAGAATAACCATAAATTTGATATGATGCTCTCAGATATCTGGAAGCAAGTTTGGCCATCCCCAAGTTAATTCATTAGCATATATATAACGTGGTTATATTTAGACCCGACACCATAGGATTTCTGAACAAAATCGATGAGGAAATGAAGAAAAAAGAGATTGACGAAAAAGAACCCAAGTCTTTTTTTGCGAAATATGCAAGTGTTTCATTTTACCAGGAATGATGAATAGATTATTCAATAAGGTTATTTTATTTACAGTGGATGTACATTCTGCCTGTCATAGTATTCATGATGATGTCAAATGCAGCCCAACAACAGCAGCAATGAAGTTGTGTACAGTTGAATTATTAGGGAAAATTATTTATTCATGTGGATTGTGCATGCACCATTTGGTTGCTGTACCGATAAATGAAAATACTGAATTGAGATCAAAACTTTTACTTGAAATTAAAGATATTTGCCTTCATTGATAGTTAATAGGTAAGGATGGAGAGGGCTGCAACATGAGGTATGGGTAATATTACCAGAGAGAGACAGAAATAGTGTTCAGGTGGCAAGCCTAGGTAAGTCACATACGCCCTAAAAGTGATGTATTGGATGATTGCTGCACCCAAGTGACAACAGTTATAAAGTAAGCCAAGCCTACTCCTGCAAAAAACATTACCCAAAGAGTTACAGTAGGCACAGTGCCTGGCAAACACCCAAACATTTTGAATATACACTGCGATAAGTCCAAATGGTAATGACTACATTACCATCACAACGCACTTTAAATGTCATCCTACAAACTAGAAACCTATTATGAGTTTTAAGACTGCAATATATCAAATAGAAAAGGTACCACCCTCGCATTCTTCAGTATTTTCAGCATTTCACAGCTGAGCATGTACTACTGCAGTAATTCCTGGAACATGAGATAAAGCACCATTACCTTTGCAATACTATTATTGTCTTGGTCATGAACCATTATCACAACTCACTATGCAACTGAAATCATTTTTTTGCACAAATCTGTATAAGTTTTACAAAGTTCTTGATCTCGAATATCACCCCATCCACCATTCGGAACATGGTTGCTGTTGACAGCCTGATTGTTGGACATCAATTCGAGAGTATTCGGGAACAAATGGGCAGCTTGCGATTCAAATATTTTTCTTAAGTTTAATTCTTCCTCGTTAATGTCACATATACCGTGCTGTTTTTGATGAAACCCGGTACAACCAAGGTGATAAACTCTTGGGATGTGAAGAACTAAAGTGTGAAGGTGGAGCGGTATGCATTTTGCCGCTGTAGACTGCAACGTCCAGTCCCAGTTATAATCGTCATAAGTGCAAAAATAATCAGTGCACTTGACCAGCTCTTGATACAGTAAATCGGAAATGACCATCCCTATATTATGTTTTGAGCTGACCCAAGGCTTGGCGTCAGCTTTATTGCCTTTGCTTGCATAATCGGTAGAGGAATCGTAAGCACCTAAAGTGATAGTGTGACAGTGTTGACAGTTTTTATCTTTCAAAGAGACAGCTTTCTTCATTGTGTGAATGAAATCCGGTGTCACATAGTTATCCTCTTCCAGGAATACGACTGGTCCCACATTCTTTTGGATTTCTCTCAGGCCTGAAAAGACCATGTTGAGCTTCCAAAACCAGTGGTGTTTGATTTGTACGACTCCTACTTCCCTATAATGGTTATACATGTCTGGAAACTCTGCATTGTTACAGCCCCTCTCTCTTGCCTGCTGTTTTGACAAATCACGCGGACAGTCGTTGTGATCTTCCCCTGGAAATTGATCCGGATACAACTGCATTGAAAACGGACAGAAAATCTCAATGTAACGGCAAAAATCGATGTCTTTGTCCAACACTGCATCCATCTCCAATGAAAACTTATCTCTGCTTATCACTAAGGTGGAGCTCTCGATGCCTCTCGCATAACGCAAGGAATACAGGAGCTTCTTGAGCATTTCTGGTCGGTCATGCGCCTGAATCACTATAACGGGGTCATCTGCCCTATGATTACCAAACTTTTCAGTGTTTTCCATTTTTTGTATGAAGTTTAGCTTGAGCGCTTGCTTCCTCATACCATCCAAAGTATAGGAGCGAACTATAGTAGCGTTTGCATCGAGTTGTTTCAGCATAGGCGAAAGACCTGGCTTGGCTGAGGCCGAAAAAGCTGGCATAGGATTTGCAGCCTTACTCTTCACTGAATCTACCTTTCGTTTCGAAACCATACCCCATTTCCATACGAGTAATGCTGCTGTCAACACAAAACCTAAAAGCAGTATTCTACCCTTCCTCCGAAATACATGCAATGCCATTGATGCTTTCGAATATACGGTTCACGCAATGACTGCGTAGCATGATATTACAGTAACAATTTATATCGTATTGCTTATTTTTCGATGTATTCATTCGATACAAAGGTACAGTAACAGTAATGTACAAAACTATACTGTTGAAAAGTGTACTACCTTACACTGTCATTAGTAGTAAACGTGTGTCTGGTCGCATGATGTCGCTGTTTCTGCCTCCGTCAGTAAACTCGGCTGCTGACTATTGGTTCAGCTACAAAGAAATAACGTCAAACAAATTCCATAACAAACCATTTTTCAATCGGAGAATCAGATATAAACCACTGTGTAATGCATGTCTCTCTGAATTCAGCCAGTTATCTGGCAACTCTTTCAACGGCTAATTGTTAAGACAGTTTTTCTAAAGCACCAATCGTCGTATTGCGGTCCATCAAAACATAAACGTGTCATAGGGTTCATTAGTCGAAAGACAATTCCAAAGGTCGATGCGCCGCAAACACCAAAAATGCAGTACTACACTACCATAATACATTAAATGTCACGCCGAAATTCACTTTCATACGGTATTCCTAGTCACCATAGTGGATAGTGAATTATTGCAATATTGGATAAGCCACTCCATCACACATAACACATACTAAAAGATCTAGAAGTTATAATCCGTGATTGGGGAATTTGAGGAAATTGAAAGCAGGATATTCATATCCAATCACGTTCTAAAGTCACTTGACGAGATTAATCAAAAGAGAGTTAACACCTTTTTTTTGGTTGGAGAGACGCAGTATAAATTGTGAAAATCTTTCGGTAATTTCAGTCTACTCTCCGTTACCAACATCTGGTGGTCATTTACAACAGCTATTTAAATCCGGAAATTTAATGTCAACTTTCGACACTACTTTCAGGCCAGAGGAGGAGGATGTTCGAGCATCTAACTTGAAATCCCGTTTGACTCAAATGAATTCATTTCCAGCGAAACCGCGTGATGCTATAAATATTGAACCGCCTTCCGCACTTGGAATAACTGCAAAGCCTGTGATGGAATCTTATCAAGGGTTTGGAGCAGGTTCGAATTACTACTCATTTCTGCAATCTAAAGAAACACAGAAGAGTCAAGAAAATGAGAAGGATTATGTGTCGCCAAAAGGAAAAATGATGGAAATCTCGGAAGAAAAACCTCAAGCTACGAGATCGGTTAAAATTGGCCGTCGGGTTTTTGAAATTCCAGTACCAGATTTCGAACCTGATGTAGTCAAGGATTCGGAAGTGTTAAACAATCAGGCTCATACAGAAAATTCCCCTCATACCAGTAACCTGTATGATGTAGATGCTACTAATACTAATCTAGAGAAAAGTTTGCTTTATGAAGACCCAATAGCTACACCGATTAGAAGTCGTCGCCGGAGAAAGAAACTGCGTGCTCCAAGTTCTATCATATCTCTTCCGATGTCATCTGTAACAGCATTTTCAGGATTCACGGCGCAATCTACAACATCAACTGTCAAACCGAAGAGAAGCAAACTCAGCCTATTTCTGAATAGCATTATTATGTTTGGTCGCGAATACTGTTACGCTATCGAGGCCACCTTGACAACGCCGATCCTCCTGAGTATCGGCCTGCCACTGAATTTGTACAGTCTGGTATGGGTGATAAGTCCTATCCTTGGTTTCATCTTCCAACCTATCGTCGGTAATTTAAGCGATAAGTAAGTGCACTCTGAACTTTCAGTTTATAAATAGTTTGTAGTATACATATCATAAACAGTCTTGTCGATTCCAGGTGCAAGTGCAGATGGGGGCGGCGGAGACCATTTATTTTAGTGTTGGCTATTCTCTTGTTGATTGGAATGACATTATTTTTGAACGGTGAAGCGATTGTCGGTCTTGCTTATGGTAGAAGCGGATTTAGACGAACGTTTGATGACAGGTACTTTTGTATACATGGAGAGGAATATCAACTAAGTAATAAACTTCCATGCATTTATTTCTTTAGCTCATATGTGTTAGCCGCAATTTTGGTCACAGTAGCGGGAGTAGTGGTATTCGACTTCAGCGCCGATTTTATCGAAGGTCCGATTCGCGCCTATGTCATGGATGTTTGTGACGAAGAGGACGTTCGTGTTGGATTATATTATCAAGCCGTTTTCACAGGTATGAACGGAGAATATTCAAAAGGGATTCAATAATTTTCAGCGAGTGCTTTCTGTCGCAGGATTAGGTGGAGCTTTCGGTTACGCTAGTGGAGGTATATCTTGGGTTCGAGATGTAGGACTTGGACGGTTCTTTCCATCAGACAAACAAGTGATATACGTCTTTGCAGCTTTTATATTCGTCGTTTGTCTGGCGTTGAATTTGACTAGCATTCGGGAGAAAAACCGGGTAATTTAGTTTTTTAAACTCACAAACAGTAGGCAATATCCAATATCCTAACAGCGTGATAATTATCGCAATATCCCTCGTTTAAAGTCAAGAAACAATCGAACGCGCAGACTTCAGAGCGCAGTTGACAGCGGGCGACGTAAAAAGAGAAACCGGAATAGGAGTCAACACCAATATCCCAACAACGCTGTGGTTGATCAAAATCGTAACATTAACATTAAATCTGTTGAAGCGAAGGACGGAAATAAAACCAATCGTGGTAGATTTCGAGTTGAGAAGGTAGCTGAACAAAACAACAACGTTATTGATGCTGATGGAAAACAAAACTGGAGCGGTACCCATTTGCCAAATCGTCCTAATGTGCACATCGGTGAACTTCCTCGTGTTAAGCGGATCAAAAAATCACGGGCTAAACGTTCATCAAGAAGCAAGTTCCGCGGAAGGAAATACAGTAGAACACGAACAAGTAATGAACTTTATGGAACCTTCAGTAATCCACAGGCAGGCCATTTCACTCAGTATTCCAATCAGAACATGATGAATGAATACGGTCAGCCATTCCCGTTCTACCACTATGGGCATTACAACGTCGACCCTTACCTTGTACCCAATATGAACCTCGAAAATCATGACAACAAAATGTCAAGAACAGTTCAGTGGGTGACAAATGGCGGAATGCAGGAACATTATTCGGAAGGGCAAAATGCAAGATCTAATCGTCGTTTATTGCGGTATCACGATCCACAGATCTACAGCCGCAAAAGAATGCCTTACGACGCTTATGACTCAGGTAACGTATATCACGGAAAGTGAAAGAATACACTCTGTTCCATGGTGTTCCTAAATAATGATCCTTGCAACTTCTTGAAACTTCTTTTTCTGGCAGATACCACATTCTCTTCCTCCGATGCATCCAATATACCCTTACCGCCTCCTTACAGGGAAGAAAATAGCCCCCTAAGTTATCAAAATCCTTACACCGGAGATCTAGCCTTGGCAGATGGTAACAACGATTCAGATTTTCACCACGACGAATTTGCAGAGTCCTACGGGCCTCTACAAGCGAAAAGTAAACGTGGGATGGAGCCAAGCTCCGTGTTGGATGTGGTAAGTTCTCCAAGGCGCAGCACATCAAATTCAGTGACGGGGTCACCTCGGAAATACAAGACAAAGTCATCCGGTGGAGTATGGAAATCCATAATTGGAATGACGAGAGAACTCAAGTAAGCATTGCTTTGCTTAAAACTGTTTTATCCATGGTTAATTTGTGTATTATATCCATTCTGACTCCGGGTAGAATAAAAACTTTGGGCTTGCTCAATAATGACACAGCTTGTTGTGCATATCAATAATCTGTACTGACGGTCGGTCATTTATTTATTCTTATTCATCAGACTTTCGTGCTTCTGCTAACATTTCTTGATAGTCCCATGTTTGATACGGGAACTGCTTATATTACTACTCTGTATGCGAATCTTTTTATAGGTGTTTGTGTATTGCCCATTTGCTTGGTTGGATAGCTTTTCTGTGCGTCGTGCTCTTCTTCACTGATTACGTAGGACAGGAGGTATACGGTGGTGATCCCCAGGCTCCGCCAAATTCGCCTAGATATGAAGCATACAAGCGGGGTGTGGAAATGGGAAGTTGGGGAATGACCATCAACGCTGCAGCATCGGCAGTTTATTGCTGTATATATCTATTCATATATATCACAGCCATTTCCCATGTTTGTTTAGTCTATTTCGTAACACTCTTTTCCATTTCCAGTTCTTCTTAAGCCGATGATTCAGAATTTCGGCGCTAAAATTGTTTATTTCATGGGATATGCTGCTTTCGCTACGGGATCCGCTGTAATGGCTTTTTACCAACATCCATACTGCATTCTCGCTCTCTCTCCCTTGATCGGTGTTATGTCAGCTACCTTGTACACTTTGCCTTACTTCCTCGTCGTACAGTATCACGAAGGTTACAAGGTAAGCGTAAAAATATACAGAAACCATTATACAGCAATTGAATACAATTTTGTTCTGTTGAAAGCATCTCAAGGGAACTCCCGAAGAACGCGGAGTTGGAATTGATTGTGCATTCGTTACCTGCATGATACAGCTGGCACAGATCATCGTCGGCTTAGGCATTGGCGCACTTGTAGTGACTCTGGAAACTGTAACGGTCACACTAGTTGCCGGGTCCGTGACCGCCATTTTCGGTGCGATATGGGTCACGTTCTTCGTGAAGTACTAAACTTTTTGTATGTATCTATTCTTGCTGTTGCCTCTACTGGATAAGATAGACATGTTGATTCTGAAGAATATGAATATAGTATTACGTCAGTATTCAGCAACCTTCAAATTCTGTACTGACTAAAGTTTAACTAGCAATTATATGCTTGTTTATTCTGAAATATCTTGTGTAATTTTTTAAAACTAGTATCATAAAATATTTCTGGCAGTTAAGAGAAAAAATGTATTGTCAGATTGTAATAATATAAGATTTACAGCTGCTAGTCATTGAGTTTCACCAAGAGATTAAGATTAGTAGAAAGAATGTAATGCTGAATAGAGCTGGTGGTATCAATCTCACTATAGAATGTACAAGGAATAATAAATAGTAATAATAACAACTGAGGAACGTCAGAAAAAGCTAAACAAAGTCAAAAAAACAAAAGGTAAGGTAGTACAATAATGGAAAAGTAATTACAAAATATTATAAATAAGATTGAGAATATTATACACAGAGGTTTCATTTATCGCTATGGTGTTTTGCGCTCCCACATGTTTTTCGTGCTGGTTCAACAATGATGCATATCATTTCTGGGTATGTCTCTACAACAACGAGGATTCACTGTCATACAATAACAAGACCTGCATTCAAAAGTGTCCTCTAGAACTAGATTAATGATGACTTTGCATAGGCGGACTGAAACATAGATAAATTCGAAAAAGGTCTCCAAGTAGTAGAAGGAATCCAACAATATTCCTTCAAATCCGGATTTGTGAGAGGATATTGTCAGAACTGAGATCTCAATCACTGAGAGTGAGACAGATCATACTAACATCAAGCAAAACAATCCATCATCCAGCTTTAATTGGCGTTCTTTTTCAGACTGGCCTTTTGCCTTTTTCTGTCTTCAGACATATCATCGAATTCCACCTCTGTTTCGGCTTCCCTTCCTTTCGCCTTCTCCACAGGTACCTCCTCTTCTACAGGAATTTCTGATTCGTGTATTTTGTTTTCCACTTCTGTGATCAAATTCGCGTCTATCGTTGAAGAAGAAAAAGTGTTTGTACCGTTTCTAGAGACACGGGTCATCTTTCTGTCGAACTGTTCCCAAAATTCCATATCTTCCTGTTCGATTTTCATCGCCGCCAGTTGTCTGTGACGATCAATTAGTTCTTTCATTTCGTATTTATGAGCACATGGCATCCAGCATACGTCAATAATCAGTCTCTGAGAAAGTTTTTCAGCTAGTTTCTGGTAGCCATCGTCAATGATTTGCAAGTACTTAGGTCCAGAGGCAATGGATTGGAGTTGAGCTATGTTGACCCTATCCGTTTTATTGATCACCCCAACTACGTACAACTTGCATCCCTTGGCACGGAGTTTTTGCGATGGTATCTTGACGTTGTCGCTCGCAAGTCCGTCCGTGATGACGACCACTACGTCTGGTACTCCTGGTCGATTGCCTTTCACGTTAATGCCGTTTTTATTCAGGTAGTCGAGAGCTTTACCTGTTTTCGTTCCGTGGCCGTTATAGGGCATGCTCCTCAGCTTTTGTCTTAAATCCTGGGCGCTAGTATAGTCCCCTAACTTGATCTCGCTTCTCGTATCAACCCTATTGTTATACCTTAGTACAGCTACCCGCATGTCTCGTTTTCCCACAACGAAGTAATCTAAGAGAGCTACAGTAAATCGAATTAGTTCCTTCCAACTCTTTTTTCCGACGGATGAAGACGAGTCAAGTACGAAAAATAAGTCTACTTTCGCGTATGGTGGACAGGGTAAGTCACAGCAGGGAGGATCGCTTGACCACTCGGAGGTCTCGAGGCATGTAATGTTATCCGGACCGCCGGCAGGTTTCAAACCTTCCGGGCAAGAGAAAGTGCAAGTGTCTCCAAAAGCGTAACCCGAGCAAGACATTTTTCCGCCGTTTACCAGACTTTGAGTCTTTACTTCGCATTTGTTTACAACGCAAAGGGTCAGCTCTGTGCTCGACCACATTCCTTTTTGATTGCAACGAGTATATTTTAATCCGTGCATGGAATAGCCCACATCACAAGAATAACGGCACCGGGAGCCGAACTTATTGTCATCAGTACATTGTAAGTCGCCATTTTTAGGCTCGAAAAGCTGTTCGCAAACTTTCTTGCGTTCGCAGACTTCTCCATAAAAACCCGGCTCACATATACATTTGAAACTGTTGATACGGTCTTTACACTTGCCATCATTTATACATGGGTTAGGTTGGCATTCGTCTCTCTCAACGCAATTAAGGATTGCTTTTGTCCACAAACCGTTGGGCCTACATAGGGTAACACCAGCGCCTACTCGAACGTATCCAGGTCTGCAGGTGGCAACACAGCGAGAAAATGGTCGATTGAAAGCAGTACATCTAACATAGGAACTGTATGATGATTCAATTGCTGGACAACGTTTGACTGCGAGGCATACAGGTACCCGATGACTCCAAGTTCCGCCAGGTAAGCATTCTGTTTTTCCAATTCCCATCAAGTAAGTGCCAGCTTGGCAGGAAAATGTACAAGTGGTTCCCAAGAGATTCCCTCCCTCTGTACATGTTATAAAACCATCTCGAAGATTGACTAATTCTTCACACATCTCCACGGGGATTTGTGTCGTGACAGGAACGTCCTTCAATGGGTCCAACCAGCCAAGCAATCTTCCGCAATCCGTTCCTGGTCCGTCGCACAAATCCCCCTCGCAACAACAGCGACATACTTCAGGTGGATTCGAATTATGGTTTCTAGCAGCTGGGTCGCACTGGTGAGATAAATTTTGATCTTCTTGCTTGTCGCAAGCTTCCACTTGCTTGCATGTCATCGTAGCCCGGAAGGATTTTTTCGAAAATCTGGAGTAACCTACTTTCCGAGATCGCAGCTCGACCAAACATCCGCGATCGTCCGGCTTACATTCTATTATTTTCATACATTCTTCGCGGGTGGAGGCGTCCAGGCAACTGTAGCATCTGGAAACGGTGCGGACAGGCGGGGAACGAACTACTTCAGAGTAGTGCCCGTCAGTCTCTGCTTTTATTGTGAAAGTGTAGTAGTGCTCTGGAATTAGCTTGGTCGCAGTGAAAAAGCGCCTGGATCCTCCGATCACATTCTCCGCAACGAAGATCTCGTCGGTGTCGTCGCGTACGGTCACAACAAAATTTTTCTGTGATCCCGCGTACGACGTTTTAAATTCCCAAGTGAGGTTAGTGGCATGGTGATTTTTCAACCCAACCTCATTAACTCGTGGAACCTCTGAAAAACGAATTCATACATCAGTATACCGGATTGTTGGTGTTGGTTAACCCAGAAGCAGAATTTTACATCAAAGTAAAGTTGTCTTTGCACGTCCAGCCTACTCTTTTAGCATTTATGTTTCCTATACTGCGACTTAGATTTGTGCAAAGATTTCATACAGCGGTTAATAATAGCGGTTCGCGGAATTCAAAATTTGAGATGCATGTTTGCTAAAGTTTATGTTTGGAAAAGATTCTCTATTTCCTGTGCACGTTTGAATGAGTGATCTTGGCGATGGAACACTCGACAGCGTGAAGCTGTTTGCTTACGTAGGTGGAGAACTGTCAACGTCCATCACAAACGTAAATATAGAATGTCTTGACCGACAAATTGCTAACAATGAAATTTTCAATTAAAAATTGGTACTGCTTTTAGCAGAGACCTTTTTTGAATTGCAATTAACTGCAACTTCATTCTGTTCTAAATATAATTGAAAAATTTACAAAGCACATTCTGCGCTTGTAGTTTTCTTGCTTAAATTTCCCTCTAGTAAGTATTTGCGCATGATGGAAGCAAGAACAAAACGGAAACGTGCCCTTAGCTTATCATGGATCGTCAGCAACCTACTAAAAACACTTACTTGTGAAAACAGTGATGTTCACTCGTTTGGAAGTTATTTTTGGTGAGCCGTTTGGCTTGTCGATACTTGTCCAAGCGGAAATTATGTATTCCGTGGAAGGCTGCAAGTCTGATAGGCGAATGATGCCCGGACGAGAAAATGACGGGAATAGTTTTTCGTCTTGAATAAGTTCTGAAGTTTTCCTATAAAGGAAGACGACAATAATTTTAATACCGCTGACCAGAACTTCACAATAATGAACAAAAAAATTAATTGATTACGATTAAAACATTTTTCTTGAATTGTTATAGATCTGAAAGGCATGAACTATATAAGCACAGTAACATGTGAATGTATAAAAATACCTTCCGGCTGTATCGGAACTTTCCGTGCGAACGCTCTGCAGCGCCATATAGGCCTAGAATGTCAGTAAGATCTTTTCTCATGGGCATTTTAATAGGGAGTAAGTAGATATACTGATGGAAGAGGCTATGCTTTTATATGAAAAAACGGTCGAAAGATTGGGCCCAGAAGGTAGCTTCAATACGACAAATTTTAGTCTAGAGTCTAGACAGTAAACTATTGTTTAATATACATATTTATTAGTAATTAATTAATTCACAAATGCAATTAACTTTTCAACAATTTCGCCTACGTACCTGTAACTAACACGAATACTATCGTATTTGTCTTCGACTTTGAAAATTGGTTTCCCCACATCAAGAACGATAGAGTTGATCTCAAACTCTATGGCTTCCATTCCTTGAAGAGGCTGGGGTGCTGGTGAATGAAAAAAAACAATTACTTCTATTGATGCTACTCGATATTTAGTACAAGTTGGTACAATTGTACATTAAAAAGAACTTTGATATAACACACGCGAATAGAAATAAGCATAAATTGCATAGACACTGCGTAAATCTGTTTGAATCAAATACAAGTACTGTATTTTAGTTGGACGACGATCTAACAGGAAAGTGTTAAATTCTAAAGGGAATTTGAAACCTACATTTCCTTCGCATCGATGTGATTTATGAAAATGATCAGTCGTCTGGTATTCCTTTCGTACATGATTAAATGATCGGCGTTTTCAACATTTTTTAATAATTATATAGTCGATGACGTCGAAAGCAACACTATGTTTAATGAACTTAACTCATTCAAACAAACAGTTCTTTAGGTGAACTAATTTCTCTGTTTTGTCGTGTAATTAAGTGAATTATCGACATATTTTCGTTTTATTCAAAGTTTTATCCGAGTTCGTTAAGAACGGGAATAGTAGTACTACTGTATAGCCACAATATTTTAAATTAAATACATGCATTGCTGTTACTGAACATATATTACTGTTGACAAGCTAGTTTAACTGATGAATTCTCGCCTTTCGGTCCAACGAAAACAATTAATCCAAATAAAATCACACTGATTAATTATTTTGTAACATTTATAGTGACAGCAGACGAATTTGATACTCAGCTATGAGTTAATACAATGGTAATAGGATGGTCAATGTCAAAAAGGTTCATTTTCTTAACTTATCGCAGCACAAATTTTAGGTAAACAAGTCAGCCGTCAAAGAGCTTGACAGTTGAAAATTTAAGAAAGGTATAAAGTAGAAGAAAAAAAATTGATTTCGTTAGGATAGTCAAGTAATTGGACTAGAATCGTGTATGCAAAAAAATTATAATGTGCTTTTAGCTCAATATATCTGGATTACACAGCATTGAGTAACCAGTGTAATCTGTAAGTAACTTACTAATAGAGCTTATTACTTACGTGTGAGAAAATTATCAAATTCTCCTTGCGCGTAGTGTTGGAAACCGACTTTTTTAACAATGCTCACTCTAAAAAGTAAAAAAAATTGAATGTGGGTAATTAAGAAATGATTTAAGATAAAAATAACCCCTTAATTGGGTATACAGTTATATTCTTCGTCGAACTGGAATGTTTGAAGATGAAATATCATACTTGGCATTGTGAATTTTCTGTAACGCATTTGTATATACTGCGATGCAGTAACTGAATTAACTAACAAAATTATCCACATATCGAAACTCCTATGGGCTAAAGCGAGCATTGGCAATATTGCAAATGGCACAAGACGTGTGATTTGGTTTTAGAACTTAGTAATTACAGAGGTTTAGATATTTTTGTTGTTGTAATTTGGAATGCCAGTGTCATAATGATCCTAATCGCTCTTTCAGTACTGCTATTATAGTAACGGCAGCCGTGTTTTTTGAAAACAAAAGTACGAATTACAGAACGTGTTTCTAAGTTGTCAAAGAATGATTATCAAAATATCCCCAGATCATGTACTGTAGTGTACTATAAGCTCCTTATCAACCTACTGATATTCGGGGAGTATGATGTAAAATATTGTAATGCAAATACGGTGTAATGTATACCTATAAACCACTCCTCCAGACAAGCCGGTAGCGATGTAAGCGATCAAATTCTTTGGTATGGTGTCGTTGAAATGAACCCCTGGTAGCTTACTGTCCACACTCGGCTTGATTGGATTAAGTTGAACTCCAGCATTAGGTTTCAGAGTTATGTAATAGGTAGCTCCCGGGGTATCCGAAGGATCTAAATGTACAAACAAATCTTATGATAAGGACAATGGTATATATATATATAAAAAGACAAGGCGGCAATTGAATCTTACTAGGATTCTGTGAATGAATGAGTAAATTAATGTTTGATAATTTTATCTTTTCTGTTAGACATGATATGATTCAGAATAAAGTAGAAATGCGACGGTTCAACGGATGAGTTGGGAGACGTTTGACCCAGTGCTCTATTTTTTTAAGCGAATTACTCATTGTTTTGTAGTCTAGTATTTTAGTTGTTCATAATCATGCGTTTGGCCAGCTGATGACAGTTCTGGTTTCGAAAATAATATACTAATATTACAGATATATACATGTTTCGAATTCTGGCAGAGCTTCTAGTTTATTTTTCTCATCCGCTGCCTTTATTCAAATTAAACCGTATATGCCAAAACCCAGATATTAGAGCTGCATGCCGTACCACCGGGTTACTTCTAAATTCGCGATAGGTCAAGTTTCCTTTCTTCGCTAACTAACCGGTACTGTGTTACGGAAGGGTAGACGGGCCTCGAAATAGCATTTACGAGTTGATATCCTGCTTAAAATCTGCAAGGGCTAGCGGCTATGGTAAACTGTATTTCAAAACGCAAGGATATGCGGGAGAACGCTTGATCTCCGCTTTGTCAAGGTGCAAATGATGAGGTGTAGTGACCGCGATTGACATGTAAATCAGTGACACTTCTTTGATTCGAGACACTTGCGGTTAGCTTCAGAGCCTTAGTAAGATTATAATTTCCACTTTGCGGCTAAAAATAAGGCTATCGAGGAAGAATTCACCGTAAATAGGG
>QXVX01000691.1:7348-29353 GCA_013436065.1 Halocynthia aurantium | reverse complement strand
CAATGCTGTATACACAGCTATACAGTATTTACCTGCAATAACTGTTTAAAAAGTACCTCACTGCTGGATCCGTTTTATTTACAGAATGCACGTAGGCCGATGCTATGTACACTTTTATAATTATATGTGAGCATGTACCACGAATAAGTTATTTATTAACAACAATCCATGCAGTTTCACGTATGTTTTAAAGTAGTAAACCCTTCATCAAACACATTCCATTTCACTGTTAACGTAGCTCACAAGAACTGCATTTTTTTCGATTGATTTTCTTCCCTCAAGCTTACACGGTTTGGATTATATGTTTACCAAGAAAATTAGAGGTAATCTGGTTACGGTGCTGTGTATTTAATCTATTATACATGGCATAATTTAAATACAATTTACACTCGAATATCCGAACACTAGTCATTCCAATCCTCGATTAACCAAACTGCTATCCGAACCGAATCGACGTTATCGAGACCTTTATTCAACCAAGTTCCAACCAACATTATATTAATAATAAATGTGGAAAGCTGATATGGTAAATAGCTGTCTATCTTAACCTTATTTAGGTTTTACCGGTTTTAATGCAATGATTATTCCTATGCATAATAGCGGCAGCTGATGGATCATGATAAATAAGAACACAAAGAAAATAATGACATTCTAGATTCTAGAATGATAGATATTGATTTTGAATGCTAAATGGCCGTTCTGGATCTCTTAAGTTATATCATAAGGGCTGAAATATCGAGCTTGATTATACGAACGTTTCGCGTATCCAAACATGTGTCGGTCCCGACATGTTCGGATAATCGAATGTTTACTGTGAACGAAGAGTTTTGAAGAAACTTTAAGTTTACGGTAAGATGCGGGCAATATAATAATAGCGTTAATTCAGACGCATCAGGACGTCTGACAACACAAAATACATATATATACATCTATAACCATCCCTAATTGCATGTTTTTCCAGTATACTTATATAACTTTGTACCCTTGCTTTTACTAATAAACTATTCACACTTCCAAAGTCGTTGTCTTGCATTACAAATTTGTCGTACCCATTATCAGTAGTGAAATTCAACTGGTATGCTTCTTGCGAACTGGCTACTAAAATAACTAACTTACTGTACACCAGATTTATAGAGTATTGGATTCATATTTACATAGTAACATGCATACCAGATTACAATACATCAGCTAACCAATCCTCTGACAGCCATTGTCATTGATCCGCACTTCATTTCTTCTTAGTTCTTGTTAGTTCGATAACCTCTATGTCCATCAACAACCTAGAATTGGGAGGGATCGTATACTTGGGTTAAGGAAACCTCTGTATATACCTCTGCCACATGAAATAGGTAGTTTACTAGGTAACTATGAACATAATGGTTGATTTAAAGGATATCCCCATGCTTCGAAGCCGAATCTTCCATATGCTTTCTTTGCATCAATTAGAATTTTGCTGTGCTCGAATAATTTCATGGAAGCAGCTCCCTCATCCCAACCTAAAGTCAGTCATTGAAACAGACATGAAGAAAGAAAAATAAGTCATGAGTGTACTAGGCAAAATTAATTACACTTACAACAATGTGTTAATAAGCAATGTATGTGAGAAATATACAACTGAAATATCCTTACAACCTCTGTACCCTCGTTAGACATGCTCCATTGACCATATCTGGCATTGCCGTGTGCCACTGTTTTATCACTATTGCATGAAATTAAAACACCCTATTTCTTTGATTATTTGATTTTTAATTTAGACAATCTAGCAATGTACAGTTACATCACAACTGCACCCAGCACTGGGATAAACAAGCAAGCGGAACAATGTGACAATTCAAGCATGAGATATTAGCTTAGGACACGAGGGAAAGTCAATTTAGCAAATCAAATACTGTTAAATGAATAAATAGTACCTTTTATAACTTGTCTATGACCAATCACAAATGAAAATGCTCTCTGTGCCGGGTCTTTTGTACTCCAAAACTTCATGGGTGGGTCGATATCTAAGTATCCTGTGCAATGCAAAGTGACCCGGTCGCCTTTTTCTAATTTCTCTCCCTTTCCTTCTTTCAAAACAATTTTCTTCACTCCGTTCGACACTTGTATGTAACTGCCAATAAATGTGAATGTGTAATTGCATAACACAAAGATAAATGAAGCCAAGTATACCTGACATCTTTATCTAATTTAACTCTTTTCTCTTCAACGTGATAGGATTCCATAGCCTCAGATTTCCCTTCTTCGTTTAGCGTGTCATCATCTAATACAAGCAAGAATGAAATATTTATTCCTTCGCTTCGTTTCAGCGATATTAGCAAACATTTTTTGACTTTCCATAACTGACTACAGTAAACCGTTGTTATAATAGACTAAGGGAAGTCCGTAATTACTGATAGTCTACTCACAATGAGCCTACTGGTTACTGCAGAAATAGTCGTTATATCTGAAGTCCGTTGTTACGGGTTATGGAATCAGAACACATATTGGTTTACTGGAGCCGGAGTCAAAAGTCGATAAAATATACCCGACTCAAATGCAAGCCTAATGAGAAATTATTGTTAATTATCGAACCTGATTCTGTTTGACTTTGCAAGAGGTCCTCCTCTTCTTCGAAATACATTTCTTCCGTATCTTTTCCATCTTCTACATCGAGCTCATCTTCGTCAGAATCTTCTTCTGCATTCTGAAGTTCTTCGTCCTGACGCACGCTGGTATCCAAGACAGAATGGAATGGAGAATCATCATCCACCTCTCTTCCTTCCTTTTCCCCGACTAGTTTTCCTTTTACGGAATCATTTGATCCAGTATCATCTAAGTCCTCCGATTCTTCATCAGTATCAACTTGGTTTTCTTCCACAATTTCTGCTTCAATCACTGTATCAACCTTTTCTTTTTGGGGATCTTCAATCTCCACCACCTGTTCGATCTGTAATGCAACTTCTGGTGGCGATAGTTCATGAAAAGGATGAATTTCATATTCATCTTCAACAGACACTTGTTTCACTTCATCATTCCTTTCTTCTACATCCACTATCGGCGTTTTTAAATTCCCGGATTCAAATTTTGATGTTTCTGTTTCCAGAGATAAGATTTCTAGCATTTTTGCTTCCAAATCTGATATTTTAATTTCTGGTAAACTACCAGTAGCCTCTTTGTCATCAGCAGTTTTCAGATCATCAGGCTTTTCCATATGTTTGCTGTCAAAGTTTCCACCAATGGATTCATAACTTTCAGTTTCATGAGGTTTCTTATCAACCTCTTCGGCTAGTATAATTAATGTGATGTTTTCAGCTTCCATGTGATCTTCATCTAATAAAGTTTCAGTCAGATCCAAAGTTTGACGACTTTGCTGAAATTTATCTGTTACCTCATATGCATCTCTTTCACTACCAAATTCTAGCATTGGTTTTTCATTGAGGACATCATTGGTCCCCCTTTCCTTTAAAATCTCATTATTTAAATGGTAATCCTGATCATCCTGGAGATCATCATGCTGATTATGATCGGCATCTACTTCATCCTTATCGGATTGGGAAATTTCTGAATCATCTCCGAATAAAACATCACTTACTTCATGCTCCTTTATTTCAACACTTTTCATGTCATCTTGGTCACAATTTTTTTTACCTCCATCAGCATTCTCATCACTCTCTTCCTGTACTGGAAAAAGGTCGATATCATATTTTTCAGTAGACTCTTTAGGATCTTCACTTCTGATCAGAACTTCATCCTGGTCTGAGACTTCATTAGTATCCTCCTCATCATTATTTAATTCTTTGTTTTCTTCTGTTGACTCTATCATAGGAGCATCGTCTTGCTCAGTGACTTTTCTTTTACTCTCACTTTCATCAGTCGAAAGGTTATCTTGCCAAGCTTGTTGATCATCGGTTTCTTCTTTGTCAGCATCATCTACTTCTTCATATTCTTCTTCCCATATTATCTCTATTGGAGGAGGCTCACTCAACGCCCTCTTGTCCTCATCCTCGAGAACTTTCTGCCCGCCATGAGGACTCAATCCATCCTCTTTCTCCGTAACATCCTCTTCAAAAATCTCTCCGCCATCAACTTTGTATAAGTTTTTTACCTCTACAGTGCCACCCAGCGGTAATCGTTCAATACTATTTTCATCAACTTCGGGAAACTTTATGTCATGCAAACGTTTAGAGGAAGTTTCAAGAGAGTCTGTTTCCTTGTGTGTGTAAAAATGCAGAAATATACATGAATTATATTCGTCAGGAAAATCGTATGCATTTTACCTGATGTGAGTTACCTGCTTTTTTGTTTCCGCCATTGAAAGCGGATCTATTTCATGACCACCAACATGTCCTCCATTAACACTACCTGTCACTTCTTCCTCTTTAAAATTATCATCACTATTCATTGAATTACTTTCTTTGATATCCTTAACATGTCTTTGCGTATCCAAAATTCGAAAATTAGCTCTGGAAGGGAAAGAAAATGTAAATAAATTAAATAGTTTATTTTTATTTAAAGTCAGACATGACCAATTATTCCGACTTACGGTCGTGTTGTTGCATTCCCAATATATTGTAAGTAAAAATAAGGTGAAACTGCAAATATTGCAACGACGATCGCTACAACGTAAATTAANA
Organism: Halocynthia aurantium; assembly: GCA_013436065.1. Classification (NCBI taxonomy): domain Eukaryota; kingdom Metazoa; phylum Chordata; class Ascidiacea; order Stolidobranchia; family Pyuridae; genus Halocynthia; species Halocynthia aurantium. The sequence continues at coordinate 24,743 of QXVX01000691.1, read as the reverse complement.
TGCAGTTGTGAATTAATTAAATGAACTCCGCCGATAAACGCACATATAACTGCTAAGTGGTCCTCGCCTTCGCGTCATTAGGAATGGCTGATATGCAGTAAATTGTATATAGTGTATTGTATTGCATTTAATATTGATTGGAATTGGGAAAATATTTATTTGAGTAATTCTCTCCAAATAAGTTTTATATTCGCCACAGCATAAATGAGGCTTCCCAGTACAGTGGCTATAACAACGTATATACGAGTAGTATTAGTCAATTCATCTATATGGAACGCATGGTTGAGTTGTTCAAGCTAGCAATTACTAGTCTACGCTAATAAATTATTAATACAAATCTGATATTACATTTCGAGCGTGCACTCTACCAGATGCTTTCCTTCTTCATTTATTTCCCTTTGGGTATTGGACTAGGTACAAGGAAAGTTACATAGAGGAATAATTACATAAATGTCAAGTTTACATAAAAATATGACCATGCATGACTCATCCTCATAACACAGAATTCGCTTTTTTAAGTAACACAATGGATGACAACATCCATGGCAAGAATAGGAGGTCTTCGTCATCTTCATCAGAGAGGATGACCATCCGGGGAAAGCGCAACGGTATCAAAATGAATCAATTTAACGGAAACGGAAAAATGAAGGCACACACAAGTTTGTCTTCAGATTGGAGCGAAAGCGAATCAGATTTCAAGCATTTAGGTTCTAACTCATTCTTGAACAAAATTTATATTACTCGGTAAGTTGTTGTGGTAGTGTTTTCAATCCTAATATAATACAATTCAGTTTACTTTGTTTAATGAAATGTGACTAGTTTTTTCCTAAGTCGAAATAGTTTGTTTCATGCATCCGGTGTATCTACTTTTCGAAAAGTAATCTAATGTATTCCCTTTCTCAGAATCCGATTATTACAATACATCACCTGTTGTCCCTGGTTCCCAAAAAGATATTCCCTAGCAATTTACAGCAGCATTGGATTTTGCATTACGTTCGGGATGCGATGCAATCTAGGTGTGGCGATGGTCAGAATGTCGAACAACTACACCACTTACGATGAGAATGGAACCAAAGTAATCATGGTAAACACACTTAAGAATATTTTCTCTACTACTTGCAGTGACCGCTTATTCATTATTCACCCTAAGTACTCTGCCAATTGCTTTTTAGAAAACCAGCTGCGTGAAAGAACGTTTAAGTCTTAGTTAATCACAGTTAATGTGTGCGGACCTTCTCAAACTTAATCTTTTTTATTTCCAGTACTCACTTCGGGAAAAATGGGACTGATAATTTTTAGAGTGCTCTGTTTTTTTACTGGGGATAATTTCGTCGCGCCAACACAATTATCACGGTTAGGGGGAAATCTAGGATGCAGAACGCGACATAATATTGTGAAGCTATATTAAATGTACGGATCTAACTCCCAGTGGTATTTAATCTCAAAGCGGAAAATTAAAACTGAATTAAAATTCAATATCTTCGTAATTTGATGTATGGATTTGGATACGGTGCCTTTTCAGAGATGTCCAGAATGAAATTGAGAAGATTGCATAGGATGTAGATCAAATGCTCTCGCTTAAGCTTGATATTAGTTGCATATATCCATTCAATATATTTTATCATTCTATGAATTATGGTCTAATCACATGCAACTACTAGACTACTAGAGGGACTTAGCAATTAACAACGTTACTAATGAAAACAGTTTGATGATATTCACTTAGCGATGAAATTATTAGTAAGCGACTGAGGGTGATGCTCCTTCCTTATCGGGAGGTTGTGACAGAACTTAAAAATTTGTTCAACGATATCTATTCGTCCGAAATAAATATATCTATTCGTCTAACAACGCAAGGCGATATTTTTCACATTCCTGTACGCGTACGACGAAAGCGTATACAACCAAGAGTATGAACATCAATTATTGATCCATCTGCTGGTGTATTGTCGACGTTAAAGACTCATCTCGGAAATCCTTACGATAACTATCTCCTGTTTTATAAATGACTCATGCGCATATGGCCGAAAAACTTTCATATTAAAATTATTCTATCCATAAATTATAAACTACGAAACCGATAATAAGCAAGACAAATACGCAAACTTGACCTTCTAATGTCATTGCAAAAAGGCCGCATACTTAATATTGCATGAATCGGCCATCTTTATCGCTGTTATCTTTTGAAAATTGAAGTGGCTTGGGGTAACCTTCTTTGGCACGCCAAAGGCTTCATCAAAGTGCTATTTATATTCTTGGAATAACTTGAGAGACTGCGGCGAGTCGCGTCGTTTACTATGTATCCACAGCTTGATGATGATCACCTGTACTTTTCTGTAATATTAGATCTGAAAATCGGCGAATCGTTTTCTTATTAACGTAAATACCATGTCTCAAAATCGCAGCTGTTTCCTTATAAAAATTTCACGAGCATTTTCGGATGTTTTGGCACAATATACGGCACCCATCTAGACTGATGAAGGTAATAGGGATTTAGTTTTGAACCAAAAACGTGACTGCAAGTCGAATTGACTTTTATATTCCATGGAGATAGTAACCTAAGTTCCCATAACTGATCTGCATACTGTACATTATATGTTATTTTCAATTATAATATTTTCAAAATTAGAAATTAGAGTTCTAATATTATGTGAATTGATCGCAATATATATTAATATTATGATGTAATACTTGTGGCTACTATGATATAAAATAGTAGTCGAGTCTCTTTGATGAATTCTTGCTATAATATAAATATCAAGTGAATTGAATTGAAATTTTTCAGACCCCGGAGTTTAATTGGAGCTCGGGAACACAGGGAATAATTCATGGATCTTTTTTCTGGGGTTACATCGTGACTCAGATTCCGGCCGGTTATTTAGCTTCACGTACCTCACCCACCAGGTAAGAAAATGATTCTATTTTATACAAGACCTTTATAACCTTAATTTATTTGGCCATAGTGGCTAAGGCAACAGTTTTACAGGTCCAGACAATGTCCAACATTCTCATGAACGTGCCAAAGAAGATTTTCGTATTTAGTTTACATCTAATTGAGCCTAAACGACTTATTATCATAATAGATTGCATACAAAGTCGCAAGTAACGTTAACTAGAATTATGATACTGAAAATTTCAAGTATAAATTCCTTTTCCGTTCACCTCATCAAGTCAAATTTCCGTGCCTTGTTAGTTTTCACGCGTAGACACCGAGAAAGAAACTCGCATAAAATTATGTATGAAGTAGCGGGCTACCAGTCTTCACGTACTAGGAAGATTTCTTTAATCCAAGATCAAAAAACTTTACCACACTAAACTCCTTATTTTGAACGGACGGTGTCCGAATTTGGTAGCTATAGGTCAAAGGCCTGGACTACTCGAAGGACACATATATATATATAAACGCTGAAACATATCTCAGGTTTATTTTGCTTTACAGAATGTTTGGATGTGCAATTTTAATGACTTGTGTCCTCAATTTTCTTCTGCCCGTGACAGCTCGTTTACACTGGTCACTCTTCATCGCTATAAGGGTGATGCAAGGATTAGCTGAGGTGAGATCACTTAATCTTTTTTTAAAGACCGCATCCATACCATTAAGCGAACGCTTCGAGAATGGGCGATATAATGCTTTTTAATAATTCATGCAAGTCCTGTATATATTATATATTACTACCAGTCTTCCAGTATCGATAAAGACCCGTAAAGAATTTACTGAAAGGCGATGATGATATGATATTAAATTGACGTAAGATATTCTATTTTCTCATTCATCTCGACAGGGTGTTCTTTATCCGTCGTGTCATGGTATTTGGAGCAAGTGGGCGCCACCTCTGGAGAGATCAAGATTAGCTACTATATCATTTTCCGGTAAGGTGTCTTGTTGCCTGCGACGGCTTAATTATATTGGCGCTACCAATGTATGTCACCAAACAAATACTAGACTTGGAATTATACTGATGTCTGAATACATGCGAGATTTTTCAGCATCTTTCCACCTCATAAAATAATGGGCACGATTTTCATGACAGTAAACAGGTGGAGCTATGTACGCGATAGAGACAAAAAAGGGGCGCATTGATACCCTGTTACGCCAGTCATATATCGTACCCAGAAGACACACACATTTGCTTAGTAAAATATATATGGCATATCTTCGTCGGTGACAGAATGATATCTACCACAAGAGTTTTTTAATAGATTACAATTCTCTCTGAAGTAACTTTTTTACAGCTATTTGCTACTTCTCAGACACGATTGAGTAAAGTAGCGCAGTACATCAAAGAATCATCTATTATGAATGAAAAACATCTGGGCCCCAGGGAACTTAAATAAGGTCGATCACGGACATGCTTTTTTCGCCTCTAAGGTCGATAATGTACTTTAAAAGTTTCGTCACCTCTGATATACATCACACGGGATTAAAGCATAAGTATTCTTAATTATATATTTACATGGTTCGATTAATATATTCAATACTCTAGTAAGCATACGGCGACAGAACACACTACTGTACACAACAGATACGTACTACATACTGTATAGTTTGTAATGTTCTGCTTGAGGCCAACACGACGTCATGTCAAGGTTGTTTAGAGCAGGTCAATAACGATTATTAATTTTGTCTGCTTGCGGGTAAAAGAATCAACAAAACAAACCGGAAAAAATTGAAGTAAATTAGTAAAATGAATTATTAAATCTAACCTTTTCTTTCGGTAATACGCCGCTACCTAATACAAAAATTCCTCTACACGTAAGTCGGCATTCTCTATTTTACGTGATGAGGAAGAACGCGCGTCGAAGGAATAAGCTTGTTTGATGCCCTTTCCGCGTGCTGTCATAAATAAATTATAATCGATTACTTGTTCATGTCTTCACTTTCGTTCACGTAAACTTGTTATCAACGCAGCAGTTAGTCAATGTTTCTTGTTAATAATTTATGTCGACTACTTATCGAGCCGACGTTCAATCAATAGCATGTTCGGTCATATTCCCGACCTCTGTATTGTAATTTATATGCCGGCGTGTCTGCGAACTTTTCAAACTAAATGTTAGGCAGCAGGAATGCGTCAGTTCATTACGCGAACTTTTCATGCTAATAGTTTTGACATTTTCAAAAACATTAAGATCTTTTTTACAAGGCTACATGGATAGGAAAGTGGTTACAGACCATTCTGCCACAAATCGTGGATTTTAATATACTGTACAATGTAATTATTTATATTCGTACATTCTTGACTTTACTTTAAGTATAGCAGTCGTTTTTCCTTGCTAACATGTTTCCATATAAACTGTAATTTGTTTTCTACTTCGAACAGGCAGCTATGCTGGAGCTGTTGTTGGAATGCCCATAGGAGGATTACTGGTGGATTACGCTGGTTGGCCGTCAGTTTTCTATGTTTTTGGTAAGCTTGAGCTTCAACTTCCTCCTGTCCTATATCTTTCTCTTGTTTTATGCCAAGTTTCTCTAATGCAGTAAAATCACTTCATTGATTTTTCACTTTCCTCCATTGTTGTCCGAACATAACTATCTTCATCACCTGATTGCACAATACAAAAAGGATATCGAGTAGACTCTACTAGAGTAGAGTAGAGTAGACATAGCAGTAATTGTTTGCGATTTTACAACGTAGGAATATGTGGCATTCTTTGGTTTATGGTTTGGGCTGTACTCGCCTTCGAATCACCAAGCACTCATCCGACCATTACTGAAGAAGAGAAAGCATACATCCATAAAGCAATTGGTTCATCGGATTCAGCAGTCATTCAGAAGGTATTTTTGATATTCGTAACATGATTTTTCGATTCTATGGATTCAAACTTTAAACTGGATTTTCTACTTTTATCCAGTGGTCCGGTACACCGTGGAAGAAATTCTTTACATCTATGCCAGTGTGGGCGATTATAGTTGCCAATTTCTGTAGAAGTTGGACGTTCTACTTGCTAATCATCAGTCAACCGGCGTACTTTGAACAAGTTTTTGGATTTGATATTTCACAGGTATATAATATATCAAGCAGCGATATATCATATATTTCAACGACTTGTCGAATCACAGCAACTGGATTGCTAAAGTCTGTTAGGAATAGGAATGGACCTTCAGGATATACCTTAATTGAAATGAAATATTATCTTCTACAGTTGGGAATCCTAGCAGCCGTACCACATCTTGTGATGACGATTATAGTCCCAGTTGGCGGAGTGCTTGCCGACTTTTTACGGAAGAATAACATCCTATCCACAACTACCGTCCGGAAAATTATGAATTGTGGAGGTAGGATAAAACACCGTAACTAAAACTTTCCCATATACGCCGTACTTCGCTAACAGATTTTTCTACGATTAATCAGGCTTCGGAATGGAAGCTTTCTTTTTGCTGATTGTTGGATGTAGTCACGGTGAAACGATGGCAATCGTCTGCCTTGTGTTCGCTGTAGGGTTCAGTGGTTTTGCCATTTCAGGTGAATACGACACCACTTACAATTAGGCCATGAGAAAATATTTTTTCAAACAATTTTGCATTTATGTACAGGTTTTAACGTGAATCACCTTGATATCGCTCCAAGATATGCAAGTATATTAATGGGAATATCCAACGGAGCAGGAACTTTATCAGGAATGATATGCCCACTTGTCGTTAGTGCTGTCACGGAACAAAGGGTAAACTTTTGTTAGTTAGATCCGAAGATACCAATAGGCTCACTAGGCAGCCGCTTAGGGAGCAGTCTTCAAAGAAGTCCAGTAGTACTGACTCAAAGATAGTTTTATATAAATTAGATGTTTTTAGATTACAAAAACATGTGTAGAGATGATGCCCATTGTAAACTGATTTAGAATGAAATCAAGTACACGTGACTGCATATTAACCAATCATCGTCTTTGTTGTATTTGCAGACTCGAAGTGAGTGGAAAATAATCTTCATCATTGCATCGTGCATCCATTTCGCTGGAATAACTTTCTATGGCATATTTGCTTCGGGTGAAAAACAACCTTGGGCTGATCCGCCAGAAGAGGAACGCGGTATAATCGAAGAGGGACAACAGGAATACGGTTGTAATTATTCAGCGAATGAGTATGGGGGCCAGAATAGTAACGGTTTTACATCTTCGTCCTTCAATTCGACGCAATCGACACGAAAAATGCGAGCAAATTCAAGCGACTCTCTTTTCGACGACGGAGAGGGCTTCTCCGACAACTTAGAAACATGCCAGTTTCCATTCAAAAATGGGTACTCCGTATCCCCCATCAATCAGGGGTCCCAATTTGACCAGGTTATGCATGGTAACGGTACGGAGACGGGAAGTTCGTACATTTCCAAAGTTCCATCCAGGGAACAAGTGAATACCATGGTGAGAGGACCTCCCTATTCCGTTGTAACTGAAACCGTCCAGATGGAACCGACAAACCGCTACTTGCACGGTGGAATAGAAGATAGAGATTTGAAATAAATTTCAATTCTGCAAATGGATTCCATTAGTCAAAATATACTCAAGTTCACAAATCTGTCTGTCCGTATTAGTTGAAATGAATCAACAGGTTTTGTTGATCAATAGATGGAATACAAAGTGCAATATTTCAGATTTTGCATTTACACATAAAGCTATACTCTCTACGAAATTCGTTTTCAGTGTGATTTTCAGTCCTACTTGTCTTCGTACTTTGGTTCTTATGGTTTTGAGAATATATATTATACATTATATATAGCTATAGCCAGAGGTAAATTTCGGATACTATAATTTCTGTATAAGTTCCATTTGAATTTACTTTATTTCAAATTCTATACTGTGCAGTTTACTGTTTATCTTGAAACATGTTTTACCTTTATTGTATTCGTGTAAAATCAATCACAGATTACTTAGCAGACGGATGGAAGATCCTTCAGTAATTAATATAGGGCATACCATAATGCAAGAGGTCTCAACCAAGGGAAATTTCAGCATTTCTGGGTAGGAATTGAGATCACAGATAGGTAGATTCAAACTGCGGTATTTAACGCATATTATATTATTCGCCAAACAATTTTGAAAAAGAGAGAATGAAAAACTTGGTGAAAGGGAGGAATGATCTTTACTCAAGTCTTCGACCAACAATCCAAGAGACGGATTCCGAATTTCAGCACTTCGTTTAGTTAGGAATTATCACCGTAAACATTATTGGCGCTATTTTGTTTAATGTCTTATATTCTTATAATATCAGCTATTGTGACAGAACAGGTACAAGATTTTTTCGTCTTGTCAGATACTTATCCTGGTGATTACCGAGTCGACTTCTAAATTTCAATTTTAAATCTAATTTGACGAAATGAAGCAATCCATTTTAGTCATCCAGGCATTGCTATTGATTATCGTGAACCTAGCGTACGCACTCCAATGCTACCAATGTTCGAATAAGAAATGGGATGCCGCGTGTAATACTCGGATTGTGAACTGCTCTGCAAAAAACGATGAAGTCAAATGCAAGGCAGTCACGAAAATAAGTAAGTGAAGTAAATTGTCTGTTATTCGTTCAATTACTGTTTTCAAATTACTCGGGGAATTACTATTAATTTATAGACGGCTTCATTAGTAAAGGATGCGCGACCGAAAACGCCTGTCAGGATTCTGCACTACAAATGGGAGAGGTTCTGCTACAGTGCTGTGTGGAAGAATTATGTAATGTGGAGGTAGATATTATGTGGAAATGTTTAATAACGTATCACTAAAAGTTTAACATGTTGCAATAAAAAACTCGACGAATCCCCAAAATAACCGCACACAGGGAATACCTACAACTACGCAAACGGTTCCGCATCCAGGAAATGCCTCGAAATATTACGAAAATCCAACATACACAGTATAGAACCTCCAGCCCGATCACTAGTACAAGTGATAAAATTGCCAGCGATATATTACAAATTTTCACCCGCGGGTGAAAGTTCTCGTCACTTTTCTATATGATTAAATAGCAAGGCAACCTGGGTAAGCCATCAGGTCTGTCTGTGACCGCATGTGCAACTCTTCTCAACCATATACCTTCAATAGCTGTGACAAATCTCAGGACAGACCGGGCCCGACAGAACACAGTTTTCTGCTGGGTCATCAGTCCTAAGTAGGATTTCAGCAACTCTACCCTGCATGGGGCTCCAAACAGTGCCAAGACAATCAAGCAAACGCATATTAAATACATCATACATTTTTTCTTATGTCAAGCTGTAGCAGGCAAACGTAATGGCAGAACTTGCCCATTTAAGACCAAGCTCCTTTTTTTTACCAGGCACCTGTGGTAACTCCAGACTTGGAACTATGGAGAAAGTTAGAGGAGTCCCTCGGAGTGCTTCCAGACCAATTCATGTCCCAAATAACCCTCTACCAGGCTTTATCTGCAATTATTTATCTGGTAGCAGTAGCATACATCATAAAAAACATTCCTCGCAACAAGACCCGATCGATTCCACTGTCAAGCAACCAAGTTGAGGTAAAACATAGTTGTATTTGTATAGTCGATTCTATACTGGACAGTTTAGAGCTAATAAGAGAAAACTATTTTTAACCAGATGGAAGAACTTACAGAAATCGCAGAGTGATTTTCGATACGGCACTGATCGCAGCTATAATGTCAACATCAAATACAAAAATTGGACGCTACTATATTATGCGGTCTACTTCATTTTTCTTGGGGTTAGGGTTAGAGTGTCTTTTCTGAATAATTAATTTTTATTCCAGCCCTAACTCAAACCACAGATAATGAGGTGGACCACGTATTATAGTAGCATCAATAATTGTTCTATTATCGTTATTCTGGCAACAAAAATTCACTCATTTTTTACATCGTCCGGCCAATACTTATCTTCCATCCACATTTTGTTATTATTCTTCCAAAAATCTGTATAGTGTTCTTTATTTAAGCTCCACCATTCTGTTTCGACCAGTTTAAATAATTCCATGGTAGTTCGTGCATCAATGACGGAACAGTGTTCTCCGATCTGTTGTAATTAAAGTTATAGTTTTATGCAAGACTGGTTTGAACTTAGTAAATTGAAAGGAAAGAGACAGTAACAGGATAGTTGCAGAACATCTCAAAAATAATACATCCTAGGTTCAAGAGTCTTGCTTGATATGTAGTTTTCCAGACCCACCAAGATTACATTCGAGTGTTACTGTATATCAGTGCTCGCCTGCCGTGCGTAGTTGTGTCGCGGACGCGGACATTAAAATGTATTTATGTATCAGTATCTCTCATAAAGGATTGAATTAATCTCTGGTTTGCTATTAAAACTGAAATGCTGTGTCGCGAAATTATGTATGTTTAAAAATACAATTTTAGTTTAGCCACAATAATTCAATATCCAGATAATGGCACTTTACCTGGATGTCTTGATGGAGAAGATGTTTCGCCATTCTTTTTAAAGAAACTGGATTGCTCGATGAATCCGTCAATATTTTTGCCTTTAGAGAACTTAGATTAGAAATGTCAATTCTGTATTTTGGTTTGCATATTTTCATAGCATTGAAATCATTGTTCAAGCTGTGTCCCACTACAATTTTGTCTCGAATATTTTTTCTTATCTGCAATAATTGAAATGAAGGTTTAATACTACAAGAAGGTAGTAATCTTATTGAAAAAATGTATATCAATTTCAAACCATGTCGATTGCCTCATCGAAGCCAACTGAATTCTGTGTTTTCAAATGAAATTTCCTGATTCCGCTATATCTTGTACGGTAATCGGTAACAGGAAGGACTGGCTTCACATAAACATCTAGAGTTACTTTGCCTGGAATAATAGAGATATCTTTAGGCTTTATATTGATGTTGAATAATTAAAACATTTATTTCCATGTCTGTGTGTGCAAGTCATCTCGGTAACGTATACATGGATATAACTACTGTAGTGGATCTCAAAAAGACAAGGTCTGATGTTATCAGCGCTACATGATAGTTTTCGAGAATCTAGATTTGCCTACTAGCTTCGAGTTGAAATGCCAAAGGACTACAGTAAGTCCTCTAGTGACGAACATTCGCAAATCAAACACGGCTGCGGAGCTTAAAAAATTTGCAGGAATGATGTAGTTTGCAAATCCATCGCTTGGCACGTGATTGTCACAACAAACACAGCACACATCATCCAGAGCCTCTTTCTCAGTCACGTGTGGTCTATCTCACGAATTAGTTGTACTGTGTATTAAGTGATTGTTATCGCATTTGTATTTGATAGTAATTATTCAGAGATTTTTCAAACCCAAATTGGCACGAAACAAAAGGAAAAGGTAGTGGAGGTGAAACGAGTGTATCTAAGAACCGATGTGGCTGTATAGGCATTACCAGTGTATTTATTTATTGTGTTGGATTTACGAACAACCTGTTCGTATGTTGAGGACTTACTGTATTAGTTTCTCAGCACGAGGCTCAGGTTTCTCATTAAAGTTGTATGGAAATTTGTAGCTATGTGGTTGATATTTTTTTTTTTTGTTATCTGTAATGATCAAGCGTCTGAGGTTGATAAGAGAGGAATAAGTAAAAAACATTGAGANTGAGAACCTGTGATCTAGTGGTTTAAGTGTATTGTCTCAATGATGCATCCTGGGACTGCACTTCTAATCTAGGTTCGCCATAATGAAATATGAGACAACGCAAGGAAGAATAAGAACCAATATTCAATCAACATATGTGTGAATTAAAATACTTACCATGATAATCCACCATGCTGCACCTTGCCAACGAATTTATATTACCCAGACACTCTACCATTTCGCAATCCAAAGATACTAATACGGTTGACAGTGGTGATACATTACGTTGGTTTTGCAACTCATCTGTATCAGCGTGAGAGCTCGAGACAGCGGCACAATCAGCAAATGAAGATGTGGAATAATCTCTCACACTCGAAATATTCTTGATACGGTTTTCAAAATAAGTCAGAGGATTTACTAACAACGTGCTGTTTGATTCTTTACTGTTTATTCGCTCCAGCATGGACGAAGTGCTCCTGAAGCGCTTGATTCTTTCGGGAGCACGTTTTTGGACATGAGCTTTTCTTTTCTGTAAGTTCGTTACGGAAAAACCGGCAGTTCTAACCTTCAAATTTGGACATTCTTTCATGGTGAGGTTAACTATTTTAAACATTATTTGAAATACATTCTGCTGTATAGAAAAGTTTCACATATTAATCCACGGGATCAAATCGGGAGCCAAATTACGGAGGTTCCCGCATCCCGCATGTCGACCCAGCAAACACCAAGCTATTGTCGCTATAGCCAATACGTTTTAGGTCATTATAAATCTACATGTATTTCCGATATACAGAACTACTAGAAACTACTACCAGAAAGTTTGAAATTACGTTATTTAAATATCACGTTATAAATTTAATATTAGTTTTAGAAATAAAATTCCCCAATTAATACCGATATGAAGCTTAATTTCTTGAAACTAATCGCTTAAGAAATCCATGTAAAATATCACTACAGCAAATTCGATCCGCTCGACCGAATATTATTAAAAGTATTTTTATTTATTGATTTTTGTAATAAAATCTCACAGGAGATCACATTGTACGTTGTTTAGTAAACTAAAATACGGTAAATATGTCTGGGCCGGAATTACTACTGGATTCAAACATCAGAATGTGGGTTGTGTTACCGATTGTTTTCATAACGTTTGTTTTCGGGATCATTCGACATTATGTATCCTTGCTTATGGCATCGGAGAAAACAGTATCTCTGGATCAAGTTCGTGATAGGTATTTGCGGAGATTACGATTACTGCATCACGTACCGTACTTTAATAAGTCTTTTAAACTTTCAGTCAAGCCATGGTAAGAAGTAACCTTCTCCGAGAAAATGGCAAATTCATTTCGTCTTCAGCATTCACAATGCGACTGAACTACCTTATTGCAGAAAAAGAAGGTGTCATTACAAAAGGAAAAGAAAAGCCTACTCAGGTGTCTTATTATTAATTCTGGTAAACCTCTAAGCACAATACCCAGGTTATATAGTGTGGTATATTCTGCTCGATGGATAGCTAACTCATGCAATTTTACAGGCAAGAAATCCGATGACGGATCCAACTATGATGACAGACATGCTGAAAGGAAATGTCTTAAATGTCTTGCCAATGATTGTAATTGGTGGTTGGATCCAATGGACGTTTTCTGGCTTTGTTACAAGTAAAGAAAATATCAATGCAATATTTTTGTTAGTTCCTGTTGTTATGTCGCATCTAATACTTAACATTTACAACTTTCAGCAAAGGTTCCTTTTCCTCTAACCATTCGCTTCAAGCCAATGTTGCAAAGAGGAATAGAACTAGAAGCTCTGGATGCATCTTGGTATGTAAAGGCTTTAAGTAGCGACTCGCAACTTTCAGCAAATACTAAATTATAAAAAAATGATATGACAACTTCAACATATAATATATACAATTACTGTTGGGTTTTGAAAATTCTTATCCTCATTATACCACAGGGTATCATCAGCTTCATGGTATTTTCTCAATGTGTTCGGCCTGAGGAGCATGTATTCTCTCATACTTGGAGAGGACAACGCAGCCGACCAAACAAGAATAATGCAGGAACAGATGTCGGGAGCCGCTATGGCTATGCAACAAGATCCACAAAAAGCTTTTAAGGTTTGTGGTTCCTCTGGTTTTCATCAGTTATGGATTGTATATTCCATAGACCAAGGATTCTCAACTCAGTATTTCAAAGGTTTGAATATAACTGAGATCCCAATTCTTCCCTTGAGATGTTAGAACTCTTTGAGGGAGGAATTTCCTTCTGGTTGAGAACCCATGATACACAGATTCTTGTAGGTCTGTTCTCAATAATACTTGTCGCCATAACATCTGCATAATAATTTTCTTTTCGCAGTCGGAATGGGAATCTCTTCAAGTTACCGAACATAGAAGCGTGCTTGAGAACATCGAGGACATTGTATGTGCGATGCACGTTTTTCCTGAAGATGTCTACACGACCCAGAAGCCACATGCAGTGCAACAAGCAACCATGGAGTGAAGCTATAATTTGAGAAGACCAAGTGTTATTATTTCTATGTTGTACATGTGTGACAGGAACATGTGGATTGATGTCCATGAGCTCTGAAAAGAATTATGAAATAAAATTATAATACAAATTCACACATTTTTCGTTTTTTTTCCGTTTCATGGTGAGGATATATCAGTTCATGTCAAGGAGTATTATTGCTGTAGTGATGAAGACTCAATAAATGTCATGCTTACCTCATCACCCATCTCCATCAACTTATTCAGAGACTGCGACGCAGAGGCAAGTTACTAAAGGAAGATCACATTAATACAATTGCACCATAGTATATTACATCAACAACGCTGTGTTCACGCATTGAGAATATATTTAATTTTATTTCTTCCTGTCATGTTGAATATACGACAATGGGAGTTTCCAATCCGTTCGCCAAACGATAAAAATGATGACAGTCGCGTAAAGCAAGATATAAAGAACCGCAAACATTTGCATAACTTCGAGAGCGTGTCCTGGATTTTCGCCGACGTTTTCCGTCAATATTCCCAACTCCGTAATCATTTTCGTCGCCATGGTAGTGACTTCCTTGAAAATAATCAAGAGAAATTAGCTCGTTACAAAGACATAATGATTAAATAACACAAGTCTTACTGTGCTATCGAGTGACGGAGCGCTGACATCATCCGCTAACGTCACGTCAGGATACGCTTGTGTGTTATCTTCCGATAATGCAAGTGACATATTTATTCCAGTCCTTTCTTCAGCTCACCGATGTGCTAGAGAAATCTTCGTTATATAGCAAAATATTCTATTTTTAATTGATAAATTAACTTAATTGTCGGATTGTGACGAAATAGCTTAACATTGCGAGTATTGTTTACTCCAGGCCCAATGCTGGACTGTAGGAACTGTCCCGGTAGAACGAAAACCATAAGTTTCAGGCTAAGACAAATCCATGAATCTTGATCCTTTTTTCAAACACTCCTAGCTCAAGCAAACCTTATTGCATCAGCAGTCTTTGAGAACACACTTGTCCTGGAGGTGGATAACGGCTATCGGAATATACTGTAAGCCATTGACGACTAAGCTCACCTAACGATATTGAAGGGACAACACTATTACACTAGTATCAGAATTGTGGGAGGGAGTTTTAAACCAGTACCATCAGTAAATTATAATGTCAATTAGCTGATTATTTATTACAATTTAGGAATACAGCTTATCTATATGGAGTGTATGCACAGAACGGTACAGAAACTTGTGTGCCTTGTTAAATAATAACCCAATATTTCGGACCCCTTTTTATTACCACGATAATACTACTCAAAATGCTAATAAAAGCTTGAAACATGCTTATATAACTCTACAATACTATTTATAAATTTGTTCACAGTTTAAACCTATTTTATACAGACATTCCTCGATATGAAGTCGAAATCATTGAACTATTCTTCTTCCTTGGGGAATGTTGTTTATCTCACTTGAAGAAATAACTCGAGAATTACCTCGCCTTATTTCATACCGTGAAGGCGTACAATTTTGAGGATAGTACTACTATCAAAGTAGTGAATGTGTCCATCATTTGGCAGAAATATACTCCAGAAAAATCTTGTAAGAGCTCTTGGCACTGTCTAGCATTACAGGAACGTGTGTCAGAAGTCCTCCATAGATGTCAATCTCATCCTCTTCCAGGGTAGGGGAGATTCTAACTAAATTTTCTTGCTCAATCTTATGGAATTTGTACTCGGGGTCGAGCATTTTCTGCCACTTCTCCAGGATCTCTGTCGTCTTTAGGCGCATGCCGGACCTGGAGGTGGAACGATCTTCTTCGTTTTCGCTCGCGACCGGAAGGTTTTGTACTCTCGACCACACTTTGGTGGCAGCTTCCCGATGGATTTGTTCCATGGTCTCCGTGAGATTTATGTATTCCTCTATGATGAGGGCGGTGTCTGCTTCATCTTTCTGTCGTAGGATGGTGGCGTATTTGCGCAAGTCAGCAACGCTGTTTATGGAATGTACGCCGGATGCTTTACTTGACTTGAGATGATCAATGAAGCGTCGTATCTTGCTGTCGAATTGACTGGGAATGTAATATTGCAATATTATGCATGCATATCCCAATATTAACAAGGATTAGGATTTTTAAAGACAAATACAATGAACTTTGTTTTCTTCGGTGAAAACAGGTCACTGCACAGAGCACTTATAGTGGAGAAAAGATACCTATTTCAAATTCATTATAATCCCCCTCTATTGGGCTGTTTTTGTTAAAACAATCAGCCTCACATTACTTCTATTAAGCGAGAAAATGTTAAGAAATTACTCACATGAAACTTTCTTCAATGTTCTGTATTTTAACATTGAATTCTTTAAGCGCAGTTCTTGTTTCATCGTCAACAATAAGAGAGCTCAAGCCACGGTCACCTACAAATCATAACGAAATATATTTTTAAAAAAGGTTCAAAGAGATTATGACCTTCGGAACATCCGACATAATGCAGAGCCCGGTCTCGGTATACTCACATGATTCTGGGGTTGGCGGAGGCGGCTGATGACTCGGATCATCCTCAACCACATGTAGATCATCAGTGATCAGAGCTTCGATAACTTCCACATTTTGCTTTGAGGAAACTGATTTCAAATTTTTACCGGTTTTTCTTGCCGTCGGTTTGACTGTGCATATGCTGGGAGCAAGTTCCAATGCGATGGAGCGACTCGACGGTACAGAAGATGTCCTAATATATTTTGGAATGATTAAAAATCTAGGTAATGCATCAGTCAGACCACTAAAATCACAATATGTTTTTGCTCGACAACACTAGTACCAGAAAAATGAACAGTATAAGGACTAAGGTATCAAAAATACCGTATCGGCTGCACAACTGTCTGAGGCTGCTGCTCCTGTGCTGTAAAGGTATTATTAGCTCCGTGCATTCTTGATGAGCGTAAAGAACTCTTGAATCCTGTGATCGAACGTCCGATATGATTCAATTTATCCCGATCACGAATTCGCATGAACGGAGATTTGTTCTCAAACTTTGAAAGACAAATTCCCATTTCTTTTTCGTCAATGCTCGTCTCCAGCGTGATTGTCAGTGCTCCTGACATCTTCAGCGCTGTTTCGGTAATCAGACTGGATTCTATTAAAGTAGCCAGTTTTCCTGCACAGAAATACAATGTCGTCAAGTCGTGAAATTGACTAAATTATTTCGAAACTAGACAGTTATGCATTTTAGTTGTTGGCAGTGATGTATTGGTATCACTGCCATTGTCACTGAGCAGTCATTTTGTCCCTTAAGATAATTCCCTGCTTCGAATCATTCAAAATATTTGGAGATGATGCACGACATTATATAACATTTCATTGTTCCCTCTGTGTTGTTTAACTTTCAAAAGAATAACAAACAACAACAATCTCGT